>SJYC01085661.1:0-11685 GCA_006408675.1 Madoqua kirkii | reverse complement strand
TGGAACATCTTCGGATGCTTATATCTTTCCTTTCTCCTTCGCTTTTTGCTTCTCTTTTCGTTTCATAAGTGTTTGCTAAATTGCATCCGCTTCCAACTCTCTCTCCAATTACAATTAGTTTTATAAACCCATCTTAATTCCTCTATTGCTTATCATTTGATCATTAAATCAGTACCTTAAACACATAGATAATAAATATTTCTTAATTCCCTTGTAACTTGTAGAAGAACTTATCAATGACTTGCTATCTCATTCTCTTCTCCCTTACATCTGTGATTTGCACACTTTATTAGTTTCTTGCTTTATTTATAGGTTCATTCTGAAATTTAAAATAGTCATTATTTGTGATTAAAACTAAACAGATAAAGTTCACCACAAAATCACATAGTTTTCTGTAGTTACGTTTCCTTTTCTGTGCTTTAAGTGTCACAACTCCAGCACCAATCAAAAGATTCTTCTTTGTTAAAACCTAGTAGCTGTCTTAAATTATACTGTTTTTGTTCTCCTTCATATGTGAATCAGACTTTTCCAGAATTGTAGGTTTCTCCTGGATTTAGTAATTACCTTTATGATTATTAACTTGTAGAAGAACTTATCAATGACTTGCTATCTCATTCTCTTCTCCCTTACATCTGTGATTTGCACACTTTATTAGTTTCTTGCTTTATTTATAGGTTCATTCTGAAATTTAAAATAGTCATTATTTGTGATTAAAACTAAACAGATAAAGTTCACCACAAAATCACATAGTTTTCTGTAGTTACGTTTCCTTTTCTGTGCTTTAAGTGTCACAACTCCAGCACCAATCAAAAGATTCTTCTTTGTTAAAACCTAGTAGCTGTCTTAAATTATACTGTTTTTGTTCTCCTTCATATGTGAATCAGACTTTTCCAGAATTGTAGGTTTCTCCTGGATTTAGTAATTACCTTTATGATTAGGGGAGATGGTGTGGAGTGGGAGGTGGGAGGGGGCTTCAGCATTGGGAGATCGTGTACACCTGTGGCTGATTCATGTCAATGTATGGCAAAACCAATACAGTATTGTAAAATAGAATAAAGTATTTAAAAAAAGAAATTAAAGGATAAAAAAAGAAATATGTGCTTTCTTCTCAATAAATAATATTCATCATTGTAATGATGCCATTCTCTTTTTATTTTTGGTATGCTCATTCCACTCTATTTTTCCTTTAAGTAGCAATATTCTTTGTTTTGGACTGGCTTCTTTACAATTGACCTGTGGCTGTCATTTACAATTGCTTGTTTTTCTTGAAGTTTCTGATTGCCTGTTATTTCATACTATGTCTCCATTTTCATAAGTATTCTGTGGAGCATTTTTTTCCAAGCCTGATCTTTTGGCCAACTGTAGCTCTAAAGGATTAGATCAGCTAAATCTTGACTCTCTTAACTGTTTCTTGTCTGTTACAATCATGTTACTTTTTAATGTATAGTCTCAGTTGTTGTTCATTCAGTCATGTCTGACTGTGACCCCATGGACTGCAGCACCCCAGGCTTCCCTGTCCTTCACTGTCTCCCAGAGTTTGCTCAAAGTCACATCCACTGAGGTGGTGATACCATCCAAACCTCTTATCCTCTGTTACTCCCTTCTCCAGCAATCTTTCTCAGCATCAGGGTCTTTTCAAATGAACTGGCTCTTTGCATCAGGTGGGCAAAGTATTGGAGCTTCAGCTTTAGCATTTGTCCCTCTATCGAATATTCAGGGTCAGTTTCCTTTAATATTGACTGGTTTGATCTTCCTATGAAAGGTATTCAGGAAGTAAGAGTCTTTTCATGAATGAAATACCTTTGTTCTGCCTTAATATTTGATTGAATAAAGAATTGTATTTCTAAAATTGTGTTTTTTCAATATGCAACACTTTTAAATTTGATATATTTAGATAAACATTTATTTCCTTTTATACTATCTTCTACTAAAAAATAAAGATAAAATTAAAAAAGTACAGCTTTAATAGGCACAGAATGTTAAAACTGCATGTATAACTTCCATTTTTTGTATGTATAGAGTCATAGTGGAAAATGCACACTTCTTTCACTCTGTATCACGATTACATAGAATCCCCTTGTGAAGATCTATGTACAACATTTCTGTAAATACTGGAATTCTGATTGGCATTTTAGTCATGTCTCATTTTGTCTATTAAACAAACAGTGCTGGTATGGAAAGCCTTAGGCATGTCTTTGTACTTATCAGAGTTAATTGATACAAATTCCAATAAGGAGAATTTCAACATATGGCCCTTTTATAATTGTGATATAGTCTCAAATTGGAGAAGGCAATGGCACCCCACTCCAGTACTCTTACCTGGCAAAGCCCATGGACGGAAGAGCCTGGTAGGCTGCAGTCCATGAGGTCGCTAAGAGTCGGGCACGACAGAGCAACTTCTTTCACTTTTCACTTTCATGCATTGGAGAAGGAAATGACAACCCACTCCAGTGTTCTTGTCTAGAGAATCCCAGGGGAGGCGGAGCCTGGTGGGCTGCCATCTCCGGGGTCGCGCAGGGTCGGACATGACTGAAGCGTCTTAGCAGCAGTCTCAAATACCTAATAATAAATTTATGTCAAATCAACTACTAGTAGCCTATTATAATAAAAGGCCTAATTTTCTTAATTATCATTATAATTTTATCATTATTATTAGAAAAAACAAAAAAGTAGCTCCTAATAGGCAAAGATAGTATCTCATCTTAATTATAATTTTTACTCATTTGGATTACTAATAGTGTATATGTTTTTAAATTATGTAATTATAATGTTTTTCTGTTATTCAGTAACTTATAATTGACTGTCGAATGTTGCACATTTCCCCCAGTTTGTCATTTGTCTGTTAAATATGTTCTTATGCCTTTACCACAAGTAGTGTTTAATTTTTAAATTAATTTTGTGAGCTCTTTTCCTGGTTTTAGATCAGAATTAGAAACAGTGTGACACCCATAAGATTTTTTAAATTTAAATTTTCATTTTCTTCTAGAACATTTAATAATTCCATGTTCCTTTTTAATTTAGAAATGGATTTGAAAGTTATTCAGGTAGAAGGAATAACATAAAAATTTAACTATTTTCCACGAATGGCTTGTCATTTGTCTTAATGTAATATATATATCCTACACTGGTCTTAAATATAATTTTGATCATATATACATTTTTTAAATTTGGTTCTGTTTCTGGACTCAATTCTGTTTCAGCAAGCCATATTTCTATTTTTGTTCTTGTTAGAAGTTTTAAAATTATATTAGGTTCTTAAAATATTTTAATTTTATTGCGGATTGGCATGTTATGTCCCCATTAGCAATTTATTGTTTAATTTGAGGACTTTAAGTCCTCTCTCCCATAAGGCCTGGCTGGCTTGCCTTCTTTTCCTTTTTATTGTATCTGCATACAGGAATCCTTGGTCTCCTCTGAGTGCCCTGGACCTTGTGCTTGTCAGTGTTTGGTGCCCTCACATTCCTATAGGCCAGGCCACACAGTGCAGCTCAACTTCCTCAAAGTTTGTGTAGGAGGCTGTTGTAGCATCTGAGACCATCTAACAGCTTCTTCCATTGCGTGTTCACTTTCAGGAATACAGAGTTACATCTGGAACATCAGAAGGGAGGGATAACCGGGCCAAGTTAGAATTCAACCTTTCCTGTCAGCTGACCTAGTCAAGCTTAGTTATTCCCCAGACCACAGCCAACACCCATAATCTATGGCCATGTGCCACAGGAATGTAACTAGCTATCACACAAAAGATCACTTTCACTTAAATAGTGGGCTCCATCACATATACCATTTTACTAAAGTAGAAATATATCCTGAATTTGATAAAATACTTTAATTATATCCATGCATGCAAGGCCACTTCAGGCACGCTTGCCTCTTTGCAATGCTATGAACTGCAGCCCACCAGGCCCCTCTATCCATAGGCTTTCCCAGGCATGAACACTGGAATGGATTGTCACACCCTTCTACAGGGAACCTTCCCAAACCAGGAATCAAACCTGCATCTCTTGCTTCTCCTGCATTGGCAGACGGGTTCTTTACTACTAGCATCATTGGGGAAGCCAATTATATCCATGCCAACAATCTTATTTTTGCCTGTTAACATGTGTATGTAAACAGTTATAGATTCTCTAGTGCTAAACCAAATTCAAGTTCAGTTCAGTTGCTCAGTCATGTCTGACTCTTTGCAACCCCATGGATTATAGCATGCCAGGCTTCCTTGTTCATCACCAACTTCCGGAACTTGCTCAAATTCATGTCCATTGAGTTGGTGATACCATCCAACCACCTCGTTCTCTGTTGTCCCCTTCTCCTCTTAACCTTTCCTGTCAGCTGACCTAGTCAAGCTTAGTTATTCCCCAGACCACAGCCAACACCCATAATCTATGGCCATGTGCCACAGGAATGTAACTAGCTATCACACAAAAGATCACTTTCACTTAAATAGTGGGCTCCATCACATATACCATTTTACTAAAGTAGAAATATATCCTGAATTTGATAAAATACTTTAATTAGATCCATGCATGCAAGGCCACTTCAGGCACGCTTGCCTCTTTGCAATGCTATGAACTGCAGCCCACCAGGCCCCTCTATCCATAGGCTTTCCCAGGCATGAACACTGGAATGGATTGTCACACCCTTCTACAGGGAACCTTCCCAAACCAGGGATCAAACCTGCATCTCTTGCTTCTCCTGCATTGGCAGACGGGTTCTTTACTACTAGCATCATTGGGGAAGCCAATTATATCCATGCCAACAATCTTATTTTTGCCTGTTAACATGTGTATGTAAACAGTTATAGATTCTCTAGTGCTAAACCAAATTCAAGTTCAGTTCAGTTGCTCAGTCATGTCTGACTCTTTGCAACCCCATGGATTATAGCACGCCAGGCTTCCTTGTTCATCACCAACTTCCGGAACTTGCTCAAATTCATGTCCATTGAGTTGGTGATACCATCCAACCACCTCGTTCTCTGTTGTCCCCTTCTCCTCTGCCTTCAATCTTCCCCAGCATCAGGGTCTTTTCTAAGGAGTCAGTTTTTCGCATCAGGCGGCCAAAGTATCAGAGCTTCAGCTTCAGCATCAGTCCTTTCAATGAATATTCAGGACTGATTTTCTTTAGGATTGACTGGTTGGATCTCCTTGCAGTCCAAGGGACTCTTGAGAGTCTTCTCCAATATCAAAGTTTAAAAGCATCAGCACTCAGCTTTCTTTATAGTCCAAATCTCAGATCCATACATGACTACAGGTAAGACCATAACTTTGGCTAGAAGGACCTTTGTTGGCAAAATAATGTCTCTGCTTTTTAATATGCTGTCTAGGTTTGTCATAGCTTTTCACATTCAGAGCAAATGTTGAACCAAGCATCCCTGCTTTTGCAGAATAAACTATAGTCAGTTTGTGATATAGTATGTTTACGGTCCTATAAAATATATAAATATTATGCTTACAGAGAAATCACTAATTACTCTCTAACATATCTAAGATGTTTCCATGCCTTACACAAATGAGAAATAACAGTTACATATATCTACAGAATGCCTACTTAGCAGTGCCTAATCAGCAGTGTTTAAGACACTTAGGTTTCAGCTGTGTCTTCATGAAATTTACCCTGCAGTGACCAAAGATACAATAGAAAAGCATGTTAAAAAGAAAAAAAAGTAAAATAAATTCACCTGATGATTCAATCAGTAAAACTGTTTGAATCAGAAGGAGAGAGTGGCTGGGGCAGTGCCATCTTCAAGGGAAGGTTCAGGAGTTGCCATCTGAGCCTGCGTGATGAGAGGGATTCTCAGCTTTAGGAAGAACATTCCAGGGAGAAGGCAAACAACAAAAGTACCAAGAAAGTGGTTTTAGGTTTCTAGGTATTTTTTAGGTTTGGTAATACTAGCACCACAAAATTATTGGGAGAAATTTTAGAATTTTCTGCTTTCTGGGCTATTTTTCAGTGGAACAGAGATGATTTTCTTGCTGATATCATTTGTCAGAAAAATCATAAGACACTGGCTGCATCGGGTCAATGTTTCTTTGATACTTCTTGACTTTTATATTTTTGGTTATTGGTTAATTCCTAAGTTTTCTACCACTTCAGAAAACCATTTTAATGCTTGTTTAAAACAAATACTTGTTTTCAAATTTATTTCCATTGTGTATGGAATATTTTATCATGATTTTTAACATACTCACTCCAATTGTATTAATAGCACTTTGTAATACTCTTAAAAGTCATTTTCTGTATTTTGCTCTGAATGTGTTTCCAGTGTTTGCTGTTGTTGTTTTCACTGGTTATCATCTTTTTATAAAGTATCAGACAATGATACTCTAGCTCCCCTTCTTTTGCTTCTTGAGTCCTCATTTATTATCTTCTTGTCTATTTTTTTAACATGTTGGATCAAATTTTAATACATTGTCTTCTCCATCAAAAAATCTCTTTGACAGCATCTAATTTGATTTTGTAATCAAAGTTTTATCTTCACTTTGACATATTATTTAATAAGAGGATCAAATGTGTTTACATTTATATGGTTCACATAACACATTGAAGGCACCAATTAACTTTTACTTGCTTTTAGTTTGCCAACATATCTTCCAAGTGCTAAAAATAAGTAGATTTTTTAAGATAAACCTACCAAAGTTTATTTATATCTGTATACTTTCATCTACATTAGTGGTAATTTAATAGAAATTTCCTTATGAGGTGATAAGACTGACATCACTTTGATCAATTAATTCAATCATTCTTTCATTTAACAGCTATTTTTTGAGCCCCTACCTTATACTTGTCCTATGAAATGGGACAAGATTAAAAAGATACTGGCTTTATGTAGCATTATAATTTATAATATAGAAAAGGGGATAAAAAGTATGCCTAATACACAAGATCATCCATGGTACTTTTCCTCAACAATGACCATTACCACATAGGTGTGTTTATTTCCAGTTTTTCTTACTAAGGTTTAAAAATAAAGATTTGAAAAAGAAATTTCACTCACTTTTAAAACATAAGCCACATTCTGAAGACAATCACATTGGATTTTAAGGGTCTTAAGGTGGGTCAAATAAGAAACCTGAACCATTTGAACCAAAGTCCTCAACCTTTTTGAAAACTGGAAATAAGCCGGCCTTTTTTTGCTGCATGTTTTCCATTAGCTGTTGCTTAACAGAGAACATTTCAGATGCCTCTCTTTGCATTGCTGTCTTGATTTTCTTTTTTTCAATTTCAGCAGAGTGGCTCATAAATAAACATGTTCACGGCTCAGGTTGGGAGTGACAGTTTATTCCTACTATTTTGATGGATTGTACAAGATATCTGCAGTTCTCTTCTCTAACTAAACATCCATGCATGGACTGTAAATTAATCATAACATGGCAGCATGCCTAAGAATTTTGAACTGCTTCTCTCTTGGTGACTCTCAGTGTCAAAGTGAAACTTTCATTTCAGTAATGATAATTAGCAAAACCTACTTTTTGGAGATTTACCCTCCAACTGATAATACATACTGCCCTTTCTCTCATATGCAAAGTTATGTGTGCTCAGCTGTCTATAGATTCTATTTGATCAGAAAGTGAACTTCTTCCTTTGGTCACTGAATCATTGCTGATGCTTTTAATAGAACCTTGTTGTGATAGTTTTTACATATTTGCTGCTGACCTTGATGTCTGTGTATGCAGGCAGTACTGCATCATTAAAGATTGGCACCCAACTGTGGTAATGCCCTTCTGTGAACCCCAGCTGCTCTGCATCTTGAGAACAAGCTTCACCCTAATTGTAAGGGAAATGGGAGGTAAAGGGAAGGCTGTGTATATATCACCTACCCCTAGTACAAGGGGATGTCACACTTGTTCAAATGTTTACTCTCTTTTTTTTTTATTCTTCTTCCAGCTGAGCTCTTTCAACTCACTGGGAAGAGGTTGGTGCTTGAGATCTGAAGGTCATGAATTCTATTGCACTGACAGGTTTCATGGATGTGGTTAGCAGATGACTATGATGCCTGTATTCTTTGTATATAGGGTCACAGATCATTAAACATCACTTCCATTAACATCTGCTTCTGTCTTTCAACAATAACGTATGAGCCAATGGAATGTCTTAACAGGAGAAAGATAACAAATTTATTGGCCCTGCTTTACAGGCATATTTGTGCATGTTCATATAAAAGTTATTAATGGCTATACACTATAATATGAAATAATTTTCCCTTAAACGCTACACAAAAAATATGACTGAAGAACTCAAAAAAAGTAGACCCCCTCTTTCTCAAGTCCTGTTAATGCTGTTGCTGTAATGCCCCTCCTCCATTTCACTTCTATTATGTCCTATTGTATACCCTTCACTGACAGTGCTGGATTATGGCATACTATTTAATCTTTTTTTTTTCATATGTCTAATGTAGTCTAATGTGTCTGTATCATACTGATTTCTTTATAACATTTCACTTTCATCAACTTCCTGCTCAGCATCCATCAATGGGCCTATTGACACAAAGTGTTCAAATTCCTTATCCTGATATTCAGTTATATGAACTGAGAGTTTCTTCTAATTATTATTTCTTATTATTATATTACATAGACCCAAGTCACACCGTGTGAGTATTGCATAGTCAATAACTTTCAGTAGAGAGTTTGAGACCTGTCATTTTTTAACACTTAGTCTTTAATCTCTTATGATGCATTTCTAAAAATTATTAAATTTTGGTTCTTTTCTTCAAGGGAGGTAACCACCAACTTTGTAGCATGATGAACTAATGAAGGTAAAGTGCCTGCATGGAGTTTGAGGCATGGGAGATGGTCTATAAAGAAAGCTGGCAGTAGTCATAATAATAGTGGCAAATTCTTCCAGCTAGTAGTTTCCAGCCATCTGTTATTCAAGTCCAATCCTTCAATCAAGTTACAACAATATTACTTCTTGTCTTACATTTTATTTATGATTATTATCAAGCTATCAGGATTTTTGTCCTCCCTAATTCTGTAATCTAATTATCTGCATCATTAATTTTTATTTTAAATACTCTTCTTTTATACTCCACATCAAGATCAGAAGCTGCTAGAAGGGAAATCCCTTATGTTTGTTCTCTGTACTTTGTTACAATGGCAGTTTTACAGATTTGCAGAGCATTTAGTGCAGAGCGTTTAATGACGTGATTAATTTATCTACTGTCATATTACTAAGTCAGCATCATATTCTAAGGAATATGGCTTCATGACTATGTTAAATGGAACTTAGTATTTTTATGTGAACTTTCACTAATAGTTTGAATTCAACTTTAATTTTAACAGAAGCAAATGCAGTTTACTAGTTGAGTACAGAAATTTCAAAATAGCCAAGATTTCACTTCAGTTCAGTCGCTCAGTTGCGTCTGACTCTTTGCGACCCCATGAATCACAGCACGCCAGGCCTCCCTGTCCATTCAGCTAAATCTATTGCATCACACAGATCCTTGTTGAAGTGGATAACATGATCATTATTTTTCTGCAACTTTGTGTCAAGAGCATGCTAATCCCCACATAATTCTGAATATGTGATATCATCATTCCTATTTTGTAGATAATAACACAAAAACTCCAGAGACAATGAGGATAATGTCCAAATATGGAATGCTACTGTGATTCACTGCAGTACTCCCCAGAAAATATTCACTCAAGATCTTGCCTCCTTCTTGGGATCTAGTATGTTCTATGCTTCATCTTGATTTGGCAATGTGCTTTGGCAATGAAATATTCATAGTTGGATATTATGTGAGCACAGCCTCTAGATGTGTTTTTAGCTTAGCTTGCTTTTACCTTTCAACTATTTATGATAATAATATACCTTAAGCAGTCATTGATCCATGGAAGATGTACCGAAACCTGATTTAAAGAATCAAACCCATCCTAATCACAGCTTGAAACAGAGTTGACCAGTCAAACATAGCCTATAGAGCCAGACTGCCTTGATCTCTAGACCCATGAGCTAGAAAATTAAATGTTTGTTGATGGGGATGGTTTGTTAGGTAGCATTAACATTGCAATAGCTGCCAAATCCACTAATATTTTGATGAGCAAAGATCTGAACTCTGATCTGTCAAAATTTGTGTACTTGCCACTACACCACACTTCATTAGCCACAATGCACACAGAAGGAGTGCATTTGAAGTATTACTCAAAAATAGCTCATATTATTTTATATTGACCATAATAGCATTTTGCTTTCCTTACATTGCCAACAACATAATCCTATGAAAAGCATTCTGTCAAAATGAATGTTATTAAAAATTAATTTTTTAATGTCTGAGAATCATTTTTGGTGTTCTATTTGTATAGCGAGGACATCCAAACTACAAAACCATTGCTTCAGTGGTCTGTTCACACGTATGTACACAACTCCAAACAAATTCAGCTTGAGGTGAATTCATTGCCACAAAACAGTTCTAAATCAAGTGGAAAGTTTAGGAATTGATTATGTATTCACTAATGATAAACAGTAGTTTTTCAAAGGTAGAGGGTAAGCTACTTGCTTTAGAAAGTCACATCAAATTGGACAGCCAATGATTAACAACATATTAATTGCCAAATGTGGTAGATAATTGAAAATGTGATAACTGACATATAATTTTGGCTATTAGCACATTATTTATTGATTCTAACATTTATATATCCTTCCTATAAAAATTCTGAGTGCCTAGAATAGATCCTAATACAACTGAACTGGCTAGAATCAGTTTTATTTAATTAACCAGTGCTAACTGGTAGCTGCTAGTTGGCATCTAACTTTGCCAACATCTCAGCATGCTCGTTCTCATTTTAAAATTTTATTTTGGAATCTCGGAATTCTTAAATAGCAGCAACCTCATCTAAAAAGTTTTGGTGTTTCACTTGATATCTGAAGTCTCACACATTGGCAATTCCTGTTGGCCACCACTTCTGCTTCTTTAAGTGCTAGGCTGACAGTGATTGTAGGCGCGATGGCTGCAAAGATGGCTGCCAACAGTTCATCACACTCTCTCCCCTACATGCTTGTCCTAACTCCCACCACAAGTGGGAATCAATTTCCCCACTCCTTGAATCTGGATGACCTTGTAACTTGTTTTGATCAACAGAATTCCACCAAAATGACTGCACCAATTTCAAGTCAGCTTTAAGAAACCTGGTTGCTTTAGTTTTTGGTCTCTTGGCATCCCACTTTCCTGTAAAGAAACTTGGGCAAGAATTCTGCGTGATAAAGACTATGAGTGCTGAGTCCCAGGCAGTCCAACAGTTCTTCTAACTATTCTGAGGTGTCAGACATGAGAGTGAAACCATCTGTGATCCTCAAGCCCAGTCAAGTCACCTTACAGGGTATCCCATAGAGCAAAGATGTCCCCAATTGCAGAAAGGTGAAAAATAAAAATGGTGGTTGTTGTTTTAAGTCACTAAGTTCTGGAATGGTTGGTCATACAATAGATAACTGAAACAGGGGTATAATATACAATGCAAGATAGAGCCTTGTGCAACATTTTTAAAGCTTTGCTATGTATGATCTCAGTTCTACTAAAACCATGTTCACTAATGTATCTTTATTATTAAGTCATAAAAAGTCATGTTCTATTGCATTCTTTTCTCATTTTTGTTCAGTTTGCATCACTGGATAGCCTATCTTTCAATCATAATTGTTAAAAAATATATGCAAATAGGTTTTGCATAAAAAATTGAAGTCCATGTATAAAATATACAT
>SJYC01085659.1:0-16916 GCA_006408675.1 Madoqua kirkii | reverse complement strand
ACTCATTTGAAAAGACCATGATGCTGGGAAAGATTGAGGGCAGGAGGAGAAGGGGACGACAGGATGAGATGGTTGGATGGCATCACCGACTCAATGGACAATAAGTTTGGGTAAACTCTGGGAGTTGGTGATGGACAGAGAGGCCTGGCATGCTGCGGCTCATGGGATCACAAAGAGTCGGACACACCTTAAAGACTGAACTGAACTGAACTGAATAGTATTTTATTCTGAGTACTGGGCTGCTTTGAAACATCAGAACCTTGGTCACAATCTCTTTAGAGTGGAATTTGATATATAATTACCTCCACAGCTGGTTCCAAAATTCTAACTTTAGGAAGAGAACTATCTTTGTTTGGAGAAAATGCCTTATTAAAACAATTGCAAGTGGTAGATAAGACTTTGAAAGCATATTTCTGTACAATCTGTGCTGGTAAATGTGACTGGAACACTATCTTACACTGGAAGTGAACAGAAATGTAAGGGGTTGTAAGAGAGTAAAGAAAATAGAAGACAGGAGATGGCTGGATAGCATGGAAGGAAGGTAATATTGGAACCAAAGAAATGGTTGTGAAGCTTTAGAAACAGAAATATTTCTGCCATGCAATATTTTTTAATTTACTTAGCTTTTTCATGCAGTTTTAGGTTCACAGCAAAAGTTCAGAGCATTCCATATGCCCCCCATTTCTAGCCTCCTTCCCCAATCTCTCCTGCTATCACTGTCTCACATCAGAATGGTCCTTTCTTACAATTGATGAACCTACAATAATACATCACTATCACTCAAAGACTATAATTTACATTAGGGTTCACCATTGGTGTTGTACATTGTGTGGGTTTTGACAAGTATATAAGGAATGATACATCATGCTAACAAGATTATGTTCAAAATCCTTCAAAGCTAGGCTTCAGCAGTACATCAACCAAGAACTTTCAGATGTACAAGCTGGATTTTCTAAATAGAAAAGGCAGAGGAACCAGAGATCAAATTTCCAACATCCACTGGATCATAAAAGACAAAGCAAGGGAATTTTTTAAAAAAGTATACCTCTGCTTCATAATTTTGATCACAATGAACTGTGAAATATAGCTAAAGAGATGGAAATAACCAACCACCTTACTTACCTCCCTCTTGAGAAACCTGTATGCAGGACAAGAAGCAAGAGTTAGAACTGGACATGGAACAACAGACTGGCTCAAAATTTGGAAAGGAGAATGTCAAGACTGTATATTGTCACCTTGCTTATTTAACTTATATGTAGAGTACATCATGAGAAATGCTGGGCTGGATGACTCACAAGCTAAAATCAAAACTGCTGAGAGAAATATCAATAATCTAATATACACAGATGACACAACCCTAAAGGCAGAAAGCAAAGAGGAACTAAAGAATATGTTGATGAAGTGAAAGAGGAGGGTGAAAAAACTGGCTTAAAACTGAACATTCAAAAATCTAAGATCATGAAAAAAAACCCCACAAAACTAACATCATGGCATCTGGTCTCATCACTTTATGCAAATAGTTGGGGGAAAGTGGACACAGTGTCAGATTTCATTTTCTTGGGCTCCAAAATAATTGCTGACATGACTGCAGCCACGGAATTGAAAGATGCTTGCTCCTTGGAAGAAAAGCTATGACAAACCTAGACAGTGTTTTAAAAAGCAGACATCACTTTGTTAACAAAGGTCCATATAGTCAAACCTATGTTTTTTCCCAGTAGTCATGTGCGAAAGCTGAACCAAAAAGAAGGCTGAGAGCTGAAGGACTGATGCTTTAGAACTGTGGTGCTGGAGAAGAATCCAGACTCCTTTTGACTGCAAGGAGATCAAACCAGTCCATCCTAAAGGAAATCAGTTCTAAATACTCATTGGAAGGACTGATGCTGAAGCTGAAACTCCAATACTCTGGCCACCTGATGTGAAGAACTGACTCATTTGAAAAGACTCTGATGCTGGGAAAGATTGAGGGCAAGAGAAGAAGTGGGTGACAGAGAATGAGACGATTGGATGGCATTACTGAGTCAATGGACATGAGTCTGAGCAAATTCAGGAGAGAGTGAAGGACAGAGAAGCCTGGCATGCTGCAGTTCATGGGGTTGCACAGTGTCAGACAAGATTTAGCGACTGAACAACAATAAGGAATAATAAACCCGGCTGACCAACCTAATGACATATACCTACATTATAGTATCGAATAGAGAAGTTCCAGTACCCTAACTATCCTCTGTGGGGTCTATTGGTCCTTCCCTTACATTTATACAACCAAAGTGGAATTTTAATTTGAGCACCTTGCGATGCATTCCTATTCCTCTAACACCCTCCCCCCCCTTAATAAATGTTTATACAGAGTGTACTGTGCTCCTCCTCAGTTCAGTGGCTCAGTTGTGTCCAACTCTTTGCGATGCCTTGAATCACAGCATGCCAGGCCTCCCTGTCCATCACCAACTCCCAGAGTTCACTCAAACTCACGTCCATCAAGTCAGTGATGCCATTCAGTCATCTCATCCTCTGTAATCCCCTTTTCTTCCTGCCCCCAGTCCTTCCCAGCATCAGACTCTTTTCCAATGAGTCAACTCTTCTCATGAGGTGGCCAAAGTACTTCAGTTTCAGCTTTAGCATCATTCCTTCCAAAGAACACTCAAGACTGATCTCCTTTAGAATGGACTGGTTGGAGCTCCTTGCAGTCCAAGAGACTCTCAAGAGTCTTCTCCAACACCACAGTTCTAAAGCATCAATTCTTCTGTGCTCAGCTTTCTTCACAGTCCAACTCGCATTCATACATGACCACTGGAAAAACCATTGCCTTGACTAGACAGACCTTTTTTGGCAAAGTAATCTCTCTGCTTTTTAATATGCTATCTAGGTTGGTCATAACTTTCCTTCCAAGGAGTAAGCGTCTTTTAATTTCATGGTTGCAGTCACCATCTGCAGTGATTTTGGAGCCCAAAAAGATAAAGTCTGACACTGTTTCCACTGTTTCCCAATCTATTTCCCAGTGTTTGTACCTAAAAACAGAGTAAAACAATCTAGACACTTAGTTAATCCCTAAATATAAATAAGAGAACAGTTGAAAATCAAAAACATCTTCAGAAATTCATAGAAACCTTGGGGAAGATACCTGATTCTCTATATCTGTAGATTAGAGGTTGAAACAATTTCATTAAGATCTAAAGGAACAAGTTTTAGCTGACATCTGGATTAAACAACTCCCATAATACTTTAAATGCACTTGGTGATAAACAAAAACAACAGCTTTCAATTTGGTGTCCTGGGAGTAACTATTGTAAAACTGAGTACATTGTGTAGTCAAGGACACTCGGATTACCATACCCTTGGAGTCTAGCAGAGTCTTGCACACATAAACTGGTCAATCATATCTTAAGTGTCTTAACCTTTAAGGGATACCTTTGTGATTCCTAAAGAGCTGACAAGTTTTGACATATGGATTTATTTAAGATGGGAGGACGCTTTCAAGTAAATGGAAAGGAATTTCAGTGTATTGGTTTCTCTGAAGAGACCAACTGTTTCTCTCTTTATTGTTTAAAAATAAAACAAAACAACATCAACAACAACAAAACCCTGAAAGGCTTTGTTTTCTTATTTCAAAGAATGTATTTTTTCTGAAGGAAAAATATTCACTCAAGCCATATATAATAAAAATAAATCACAGAATAAGTCACCCTTTGGGAGAAGAGGATCTTTGATTCAACAGCCTTGACAGCAGAGACTGAGAGAAAAGGTATCAATTGTTTTATGTTCAAAGCTGGTAAGTGGTGTGAGAAGAGAGGAAAAGAGTGTAGACAGTGATTAGAGAAAAGGAAGGAGCACCTTATCGAGTCTGAGTAGACTGTTACAGGAAGTCTGTCTCACAGAGAAAAAGATGCAGAATACATGAGAAGAGGATAAAACAGACAGTAAAAATGTTAATATATGTGCACAAGGATGCAGAGCATTGGAATAACAGTAACAAGCGAGCTAATATGCAATAAAAATAATGAAGCCAGTAAGAGGCATGTACTTAGTGGTCAAGAGCATAGACTCTAGAATCAGTACATCTAGGCTCAAGTTCTGAGGCCATCCCTGATAAACGTGTTACCTTGAGTCAGTTACTTGACTACTCAGTGCCTCAGTTTGCCCAGTTACACAATGGAGATACTGACTGCTGTTCTTCCTCTTTGGGTTACAAAGACCAAACAAGTTAATCTCTATAAGGTACTTATAATGGTGCGAAGCATATAGTGTTTAGTACATATTAGCAAGAACCATTACTAATATGAGCTAACTTCCATAAGTAAACCTACTACAATATAAAATAACTAGATAAATACAGGAGAATATAATGGTTAGTTGAACAAGTTTGATCCACTAGGACCACTTGTGACACATTATAAAATTAGCTCAAGAGCAAAGGACAAAAAAAAAAAAGCTCAAATCTCCCTCTCCAATCCTTAGCCACAAGTCCCAATCAAGTAGCCTCAGTTCAACTCAGATTTGTGTGTTTTATAGAGTGATGTCTGAATTAGTTGGATATACCTAATAAAATGGTTTAATAAAACAGTTTATGCCTTTTTTGCCATCCTGTGTCTCTTTTTGCTTGGGTAAAGTTTTCATTTAAAAGTCCTAAGTAGGAAATTTTATGGAAATGGTGCCTGAATCTTCTGGATACTTCAGGGCACCCAAGGAGAACTGGCACTCCCTTCTTGGATCCACTCTCCACGCTCATGGGGAGGATTATCCAGTATCACAAACATTTGATATTTATTGATGGCCTTTTCTCTGTGAATGAATTTTTCAGCATTATGATACTCTGTGATCCCAAATGTGAGATATGACTAATTATTGTGTTTTCACAGAATAACAGGAATTTTTAGGTGAGGCAATGGCACCCCACTCCAGTGCTCTTGCCTGGAGAATCCCCTGGATGGAGGAGCCTGGTAGGCTGCAGTCCATGGGGTCGCTGAGGGTCGGACACTGAGAGACTTCACTTTCACTTTTCACTTTCATGCATTGGAGGGGGAAATGGCAACCCACTCCAGTACTCTTACCTGGGGAGTCCCAGGGACCGGGGAGCCTGGTGGGCTGAAGTCTATGGGATTGCACAGAGTCGGACACAACTGAAGTGACTTACCAGTTACCAGGTGAGAGAAATCCTAAACAACATGTGGTTGTCTCAGTTTCTAAAATAGGGAAATACAGGACAAAGAGAGATTTTCTAATATTCTTCTGCCTAGAAATTAAATGAGGACAAGATTCCAGACAGCTGTATTCCCACTCCTGAATACATTTAACAAACCTTTCTTGCTCACAGCATCCACTCTACTCACAGAATGATGGCTTTCAGAAGCCAGGATAAAAGTGACAATACACAGTCATCAAAAGGAAAAGGGACAAGACAATGGCTACTTAAGTTAGAGAAATTCTTCCATCATGCTGATCATGTAAATGCAAAATCAGCACTCACAGGCAGTATTTCCCCAAATTCTGTAGATTGCTGCTTGGGCTCTGTGCATGTGTGTGTGTCTGTGTGTTTTCAGTCTATGATTTTACTTTAGCATGTTTCAGCTGATTCCTATTTACTTAGTAACATTATTGATCTTTTGATCCTGGTTAATTTAGCAACTGTTACGCTTTATATGTCTATAATACTCCATTTTTTAAATGTCTAGATTGCAATAAACTATTTCAGAAATTATACCTCAAAAAAGTTGATTCAAATAATGAATGGTAGCAACAAAAATAAATTGCTTTTTTCTGTTCCAGTCTTTTGTTATTCATATATGTTGAGTGTGTGTATGTATCATGTATAATATATGTAGCATGTCTGTGTCTGTATGTCTCTCTGTATCTTGTTTTCTGCATGTGTTTTTGTGTGTTTCTGTGTGTCTCCATCTTGCTTTCTATGTGTATTAGTTTACACATCTTTGAGACCAATGATTTGCATTTCAGGTAAAATGCTTTAATGGGTCTGTAGCCCTGTGGATTAGGACTAGGTAAAATATACTTCATTCTCTGTATACACTTATTGTCAGATATCTTGGGTTTGAAGAATGCTTGAGATGACTGGGGAAGAGGTCAATGGGGAAAGGCAAGTTCTGCAGTCTGGGAGCAAACGTAAACCCTGGAGGTAAGAGTCAACAGTGTCAAGATTTCATAGCAGAAATGGTGCAGAATATTTAAGAGAAACATTTATTATATTTCAATAATGCTCTAATTTCTAGGCTTTAAAAAAGTATCCATTTTCCAAAATATATACTTAATATTTGCCATACATACATCCATCTATAGGTGGTGCTTAGAGAATGAAATGATCTGGGTTATACCTGGAGGTACAATAATATAGCAATGAACACCATGCCTAGAACACAGTGTAAGTAGAGAAACAGCTGGCAAATGGCTGGCTGAGAAGTGGACCAAGGTACACTGACTTCACCCAAATATAGTAGAGGATGTGCACCTTTGAACAGGGAAGGGAGACCAATACTTGGAATGCGTATGTGACCCTTAAGGCTCCCTGCAGAACCAAGTGCTATGACTAAAATGATGTATAATTTCTGTTAATCCCTCCATTTTTACAAGTGTAGACATAGACTGCAGAGAAATATAATCATTCTCTCACTACTTTCTTATTAGGCATAATTTCCTAAGAACTCAATTGTGAGAGAAGCTTAGTTTATATTTCATGATATTTCATATAATAGTAATGCGCTTACTGTGTAACCATATCACTAAAAATAGCACCATGTCTCTGTAATTGCTAACACAGTTGATAGTCTGTGCTTTAAGCATGGATGTATCTCATCCCATACATCATTTACAACTGTCGCAGTAATCCAACAGTTCATAATCTTAAGCAAGTACAAGTGAACATATTCCCTGAACAACTGCATGTATACACTGACCCTCAGCTCTTCTGCAGTTTCATTTGTTTGGTTAAAGCCAGAAAAAGCAGCATGTCTATTCTGATAACTTTTACTCTTCTTCTAGTGTTCCTTTAGATCTTCATCTCCTCACAAAGTGTAAGAAAACTCCAAATGTGAGTGGTGTGACTGTCCTAAAGCATGTTGCACAGAGGTTAGCTCAACTCTATGACATGAATTAATATATCATTCTTTGCAAAACCAGATTTATAAATTTATAAGATTTACTTTAGGAAATATGAAGAGTCAACTAATTGGAAAAGACCGAAGCAAAAAGCAGATTCATTGGAAAAGCCCCTGATGTTGGGAAAGATTGAGGGCAGGAGGAGGAGTGGGCAATAGTGGATGAGACAGTTGGATGGTAGCATCGACTCAATGGACATGAGTTTGAGCAAACTTCAGGAGACAATAAAGAACAGGGAAGCTTGGCATGTTGCAGTCCATGGGGCCACAAAGAGTTGGCCATAACTGAGCGACTGAACAACAACCATCTCTTAGGAATATATTCCTGAGTAAAAATGAATACCATAATGGTTGATCCTTACGATTATTTTAAGCCCGACCTGGCTCCAACAGGGTTCTGGTGACAGAGCCTCCAAGTCACCAAAGAGAAAGACAAATCAGCACTAATTAAATGACTCGGCTCTTCCCATGGCTATGTACCCAAAGAGGCGGGAGGTTATACCAGAGGGGATACCTTTATAATGCCAAAAGAGAAGGATCTGAATTTTTCCTTAAAATACTTGCTTATAAAACACTTTCTCTATAAGCTATTGAATCACATTAATACAACATGGTTTAAAACCATACACAGTCACAGAAATTTTTATGATGCAAAGTACTCACTTGGGTTGATTTTATTTTCCCTCTGAACTAGCAGACTTTATCCATGCTGTTCTCATTTAATCAGCCTTCTAGTTCCTCTCTTGTAGGAGGTGAAGAGAACTATACTAGCTGGAAGAAAAACTGTTCCTAGTGAAAGCATTGTGCCAAGCACATCTTAGGCATTGAATAAATATTTGTCATAGACAAATACGTGTAATGGATGTGTAGTTTTTGCTGGACCCACTCCAGTCTTTAGCACTCAACTTTACTTTAGAGATTTACTCCTCCTCCACACTAATTACTGTTATTTGAGTGAAACTGATTCTTATCCCACCCTCTCCACCCCACACCCAACTAAAGCACAGATATATTATCCAGGCTTGGCTCTTCACATATTTTACATATGCCTTTCCCTGGTCAAAATGAATATGTAACTTAAACCTGGATGATAAACACTCAATTCTAGGATGTCAGTTGGAATTTTAGACATAGAAAAAAATCTTGCTTTCTAATAGAAATTCTGGCTATAAAAATGACATAAGTCTGGAAATGTCAGGTTTCTCCACATCAACGCTGTACGTTTGGGAAAGAGTTCAAAACTGGAGAAAACAGAGAGAATGAAAGAGCATGTGAGAGCAAAAGATAGAAAGACATGATAAATTGGAGAAATTCCTATATTCTGCCATGCCTAAATCCAAACATGCTTCTGTAGTTTTCAGGCATTCAATCCAATTTTTAAAAAATATATATTTATCTGATTTGAGTTATGGTTATATGTAAAAGAAAGAATTCTGATTAATACCTTTTAAATTGTTTCAAATTTCCCCCAAAGTGAATAGTGTGCTCCATTCAAGAAACAAAAATGTGCCAGTGTGTGTGTGTATATGTGTGTGTGTGTGTGTGTGTGTGTGTGTGTGTGTGTGTAGAGAGAGAGAATATATATAATATAGACATATTTCTAGGATGGAATGGGAGCATTACACATGAATTTCCTTAGGCTCATCAAATTAAAATATTTTGGAAAATACTGGTAATGGATTAAAACAGAAGAAATTACTTTTAACTCGTATTTCCTTTAAATGGTAGGATATAATAGATGACTCCCAATGATTCCACTCCTGGCATTCTCACCTTTGATCACCTCCTCCCTGTGAGTGTGGGCAGGATTTAGTGACTCACTTTTAACCAGTAGAAACCTGCAGATGTGAGGTCACACCGCTTCTGCATTTAGGCTACCCAGAAATGGGCTTCCTCTTGAAATTCTGCTCTCTCGGATTTTTCACCATGCCTTGAGTTGTCCTGTTAATTAGATCTGAATCAGATCATTCATTGGTCAAATCTCTAGTTTAGACCCCAACTCCAGATCGTAGGTTGACTGCTAACTCATGAGCGACCTAGAGGCATACACACACCGAGATACACACACCGAGATACACAGCACACAGGTTCTTTAAAATATGAAATAACAAATTGGTACTGCTTTAAGTTGCTAAGTTTTTGAGTAGTATACTACACAGAAACAGATAATACATAGGAACAGAATCAAGATTAGAGCTTATTCAGTGGAATCAAAGTTGCAATTGTAAAACTGTAGCTATCTTCTGCCACCAGCGATCTGTCAAGGGATATTTGGCTTGTTTCAGTTTTACCCGAATCTCCTACCTGCTACTATTACTATAAAAGATTTGAATAAAATTATCTCTTTTAAGCAAACTTAACATTCTATTTCTGGCTATTTTCCCCTCTATGTTATTTTTCTGCCACAATTGCCTTCTGTTCAGCATTTTGGACCTTCAGTAGTAGAACTTGACGTGGTGTTCAGTTCAGTTCAGTCACTCAGTTGTGTCCGACTCTTTGTGTTACCTGCAATTATTATGTTTACAACACAAATTCTGAAGTGTAATAGCAAGGAAACTTCACTTCCATGAATAGGAGCAGGTAAAATGGGTCTGAAAAAACTGAAGGTTAACCAGATTGCTGAGACTTTCTCCTAGAGGACTTTTATACACAAATATAGTTGCTTACATACACTCACTATTGGAGCTGAAATTTTATAAAGGTTTTATAAATTTTCTTAAAATCAGTATGTATTGAATTTCTAAACTTTGATTATATGTCTAAGAATTCAGAACCCTCAGATCTAACCCAGATAAAATAAGCTATCTTGGGAGCAAGTAATAGTCATAAGTAATGTCAGAATACACTCTAAATAAAATCATGCTTCATTTCTGCTATCACTGAAGCAACTATTTATTTATTTAATAGATTTTTTCCTAAATTGGTGAAATTAGATTCTCTAGTATTTTTCTAAGGTTAAATTTATTTTTCCTTCCACATTCCCTATTAACTTACTTAGCTTTTTCTTTAAAACCCAAGTCACAGAGCTGTCATTATAAGAGAGTGACTTACATGCACAAATCTTATGATCTTTGTGAGGAAATATATTTCAGAATCTCCTGGAATGTAGACCTGGAATTTTTAGAGAATTTCCAAAATACTCCATCTTTCCACACAACTGCTATGTTGGCTGCTCTGAAAGAGACTTAATGTGGAAGATCCAGACAGATATCAAAGAGAGAATCAGAGGAAGAATATTATAGTCAACATGATGCCTTTTGAGTTTTCTGGCAAAATCTGAGTTATTTCAATCAATAAGCCTATTTTGTTTGACTTCTGTCATACTGACAGAATTGCTTGGCTATTTATTTAACAATAGGAGTTGCTGGCAAACCAGTACCCTAAAGCAGAGGAGAGAAAGAGAGAGAGGGAGAATGGGATGGAGAGAGACTGGAATTTCCAGATCTGTGTTTCCCTACCTGTCTTTTACAAGGCAACACTTCTAGAAGCTAGCAGACTTTCCCCCATATCACCAATGAGAAAAGTAGCCCTTTCTCTGAAAGGAAAAAGATCAGAGGATTAAGTGAGGGACAGGAACCGTTAACTCAAGGCTTCCTTCCTTTTGAGAAAAGCAGAAATCTTTCTGTCACAGTGTGAAGGAGTAACAGATAGTAACAGAACCCTTAACAGATAATTTTTCTCACTTCATGTGTGCCTTCTGTTCTAGAGAGCTATTCTTTTACTCATTCAACAGTGCTTCTCAAACTTGAATATGCATACAGATCACATGGAGATCTTGTGAAATGCGGATTAATTCTGTTGTTCTGAGTAAAGTCTGAGATTCCGCATTTCTAACAAGCTCCTGGTGATGTCAGTCCTTGGACTACATTTTAGAAGCAAGGATGAGAGTATCTGATATTTTTCAAGATTTACTCTCTCTCTCTCTCTGTTACTGTGGGGATATATGCAGATGCTGTTCTCAAGGAGCATACAGTATATGCAAAAAGAAAAGTCAATCTGTGTGTAAAAATATCTCATGCATTAACAAAATTGAGAGCAATTAGTGCACTGGGGAGGCACAGACAGGGCTGGCTTCATGGGCATGTGACCTGTGCAGTCTCACAGGGCCCCCTGCTTCGAAGGGCCCACACTTGTTTTCATGCTCTGCTGTCACTCAGTGAAATTTTTATTAAGTTGTGAACAAGAGGCACTTCATTTCCATTTCATACTGGACCCCACACACTAAGTAGCTGGGTACAGATAAGGTCCTATGGGGCATGAAATAGGGTGAAATCACCTCCTGCTGAAAGGAATAAGAAATACTTTCAAAAGGAAGAAACATTTGAGCTGTGCCTAAAGAAGTAGCAAGATTGGAAGAGAGAGATACATAGTGAAGTCACGGTAGGGGGAGGAATCTGGGCAAAGGGGTTGGTGCAATCAAAGGAATGAAGATGAGAGAGGGTGCAGTGGCAAGTAGCTTAGTGTGACTGGAACATCAAATGCTGAGCGTGTGGGAGGCACTCAATAAATTTTTGTTGAATGCACGTCTGCTTAATGAGTATTCTAGAGAGCAATGGTCTGTATTGCCAACCTATGAGAAAGAAGCAGTGATCCCACTGTATTGAACTGTAGCAAGTACTGTACTTCTAAAGGTTCAAAAGTGGAGATTCAAGTTTCACTAACAGGTATGTTTCTGAGTCCTGCAAAATGCTGGGGTTTTGTCACCAAATGTACCCTAAGGTGGTGGTGGTGGCTTCTTTTCACTAAAACTTTCTATTTTAATTTTCACTCATCTGGAGAAATTGTTTTATGTTTCAGACATAAGCACCCATATTGTTTCAAAGCACACATTGAAACAAAAAGATATGGCTTTTGAACAGAACTGGAGACTGAGGTTAAACCATTACTATGATTTTAAAAACAAACAAAGAGTAATGATTTATATAGAAAAACTGTTCATACTATCTTTGTAGAAACCATGTATAAGAATGTGAAAGGACTGAAACAACCCCCAAACAGATAAAGAGTAGTGCATCATTTTGTTAATATGTTTTTCTTTATTCAATGAGAAAAATGAACAGATAAACTTGTTTCTGTTTTTGTAGGCAGGAGGCTAGAATTTGAAGGCACACAACTTGCTAAGGCTTATCTTTCTGCTTTAAAACTAGTGTTTAGTGTCCAAATTGACAGCTGGGGACATTTGCAGAGCTCGGAGCTGTTTTGTTCCTTGGCCCTTTAGGCATCTCTTAACTTTCCCAGAATTCATCCTTAGTGTCTTCACCTTCATTCCTACAGGGATAGATTAAGTGGGCAGGACAACAAAATGCCATGGGCACAACCATTCAATCAATTCCCACTTGAGATGCTGAATACACAAGCCAGAATGGTCAGGATGTTGCCACCACAATTCTGTCTCCAGGGCCAATTCTGTGCCAAAGTTCCTCTTGAAACCAACAGCAAAATCCACATTGCAACAGGCACTGCCACTGGTGGACCTCACAGCAATGGAATGTGCCCTTGATCTCTAAATCCCCTCTGCTGGCTACCCTAGAGCTAGAACTACTTTTAAATGATGTGACTGATAATACTGGAGTATTTTATAATTTTTTTACATAAATCAGGCCCCATGCTTTGTATATGACATATTAACCTGGTCTCTTTTTGCCTTCCATTTTGTAATTGTTATAATTAATTTTTCTATCCTAAAATAAGTTCTCAACATAAAACCTTGAAAGGAAATAGAATGTATCAAAAGCTTTTAAAAAGCCTGAGTGTTTAGCCTTATAGTTTCTCGCCTTTAAACTTTTTTTTTTAGGAAAAGAAAACCAGACAAAAACTCAACTGAAATAAAGCACTTTAAAAAATTATTCTAGAAACAGGTCTGTTCAGAAATTATGCATCATAAATTGGATATTTATATTTCACAAATTAGCACATGAAGTATGCCTAAATTGCAAAAAGATGAAAAAATCCACTTTTCAGATGTTTCTGTATCTTCATAGTCTTCAATCAGCAAGCAAATGTTGTTTCTGTCTTCTGTCTGTTGGTCAGTATATTATCTACCCGGTCAGCCAGACCTGGTTCATGGGGTACAAATGCAGATATAGTGAGTTTCAGAATAGACTACAAATGTAGTCACTGAGGTCAACTTCTTCATATATGGTGCATAGTGATGGGTTTCATTGCTCCCATTAATCAGATACTTTCTAAATACTTGTTCCTTTAGTGCCAGAGATTAAGTGAAATTTCCCAGTTGAGGAAACAGGTTGACTTCTTGGTGCTGAGTCTCTCTGGCTTTTAAATAGAAATAAAACAAATCCACTTTGCAATGCTGTTGCTTGGACTGCCTCACTTATGTGCTAAGGTGTATGGGAGAGTCACTCTTCAGAACGCATGTCCCTTGCTACGGAGATATTTGCATGCACAGAGGACATTCGAATGTCATTGAATTGGCAAATATCCACAGTCAGGCTGAAGTGTGAAATGCTATAATTAATTGGGATGTTTCAGACAGAAACCTATTAGCCAAATAGTTAAAGGAATTGTGGGATAGGGGTTTCGTACTTGAGTTATTCAATAATCACTTTAAATTTCATTTTGGCTATGAAAATGTGCCAATGATACCAGATTTGTGTCACAATGGTCTGAGTGAATCTGCCGGCACTGTTGCCATAGTGAAAGATTTAGGAAATGTGCACTCAATTGGTTTGTGAAAATGGGGATTTTGAATTTATCCTTAAGTCCCTGAACACGTGTAAGCACCCTTTTCCTCTCCTAGTTTAATCTTTTAGGTTTTAGTTACCATTACCAAAAGAAATATGTCTAAATTAAACAATTGCTGAGTCTTAAAAATCTATAAAGTGTTAGTGATACAAAACATAATAACATCCTAAAACAGCATTCACAGTGGCTAATATATTTAATTTAGCTAGTTCAGCATTAACCTCTTAATTTTTAGGAACATGTCTAAAGGTATACAATAAAGATGAGATCATTTTGAAACTAGTAAGCTACCACAGACGCAACTTGAGAGAGGCAGCAGATATGGGAAATCTGAGGTTCTTATTCATGAAATACTATACTAGCATAGGGGATTAAAAAGAAAGACATTTACCTTGTGTACATTTTCTATTTAACCATCTTCCACACTTTTCCAAAGTAAGAAAGTTCCTGCAATTCTAAATGTTTAAATAGCTGATATTCCCTGGGTGGTTACCCAGTTCTCAACTTTTGGGGGAAGAAGGGGGCGTGGCTTTTTCTCCACAGGGCTCTGAGTTTAGCCCAAACACTTATACAGACATCAAAGAACACCCCTGGACAACCAGAAGAGAACAGCTGCAGACTTCCTTTGATCTCTGCTCAATGACCTCTTCATCACATTTAGTATCCTTCTTAGTCTGGGGTATTTTCTGAATCCCTATTCCTTCTAGGAAAGCTACTGCCTGCAGACTGATGCTAGTTACCAGAGGAAGGAACTGGATTGATAATTGTCTTTCCTGTGGGCTGTTTGTTCACTATGCCTATTTAGTATTGAGATCTATAGTTTTTGATTCTCTTCTTTCTGACATAGCAACATCCCAATCTGTTGTAATTGGGTTGCAATTAGTAAGAGAACCATGATAATTCAGGGCTTGCCATCTATCGGCTGCCTAGGTCTTTTGTTTCTTCAGTGTTTAATCATTCCCCTGATGGTATTCTCTTTATAACATAAAGCAGTTAGAGGAAAAAACTGTCAAATCAGAAAATTAGCTACCGATTCTAATAAGAAGATTGGATGGAAAATAGCAACTGAAATAAATAATTCAGTGATTTCAATTTTTCATGTTCCCATGTTCTGTAGAAAAATAATCATGGTTAAGATGTTTATCCAATTATGGACCTTCTGTTCAGTACTCAGATGTGTTTTTGGTGATCATTTATTTTCAAACTTTTAATAAGAATGATTTTATAGATATTTCACTTACCCTCATTGCATTCCATTTAACCTACCAAAGATGTCTAAATACTATAGAACAGACAGTGAGCTAGGACTCCTGTGGGAAACTTAGAGTGAAGAATAAACAAACACTCAGTACAGAGGGTCCTCCAATGGTACAGACTAACAAAACTCTGATACAGAGAGAAAATGTGATGCGCAAATAAATGAAAATAAAAATAATAGGGTGGATTTATTCAAATCTATGGGTGGATGGCTGGTTTAATGGAAAAGTTGGGATTTGAGCAATTCTGTAAAATCAGTACTTTGCTGTAAAACTATATTATGCAGATAGCATCTTGGACACCTGAGTAAATTTACATTTCTACTTATTCCTAAATGAATCTATATGAAACCAAAAAGTATCTGTGGATTTCTTATGATTTACCACCTTAGTGCTTTGGGGAACATGTTATAGTAAGTGCTTACTGCACTCCTGTCCATTAACTTTTGGGTTCATTTGGTTTTTGTCACCATAAGCACTTATGATAATAGAAGATCATCAGCAAGAGAAATGTATCATTACACATTAAGCAATGAATTTACCACCTTAGTGCTTTGGGGAACATGTTATAGTAAGTGCTTACTGCACTCCTGTCCATTAACTTTTGGGTTCATTTGGTTTTTGTCACCATAAGCACTTATGATAATAGAAGATCATCAGCAAGAGAAATGTATCATTACACATTAAGCAGTGCAATCGAACAGTAAATATATTTACTTCCTAAGAGTATCGTGCCTCATCCTAAAAGAGAATTACAATGTGAATAACTGTTGATCACTTTCTCTTGGGTGAATCACAGGTAGCCTCATAAAAATGGACATGACACTCAAGAAAATGACACATTATTGTATGAGATCACTGCTTCTCACTTCTTCCCAGAAGGGTGGCTAAATAAAGGTTGTCTATCATATATTCCAGTGATCCCACCTCTTCCCCTTTATAGCACACGACATCTCATAATTCAATGTCTGTTTTCCTTGCTAAACAGTAAACTCTAAGAGGGTAGGTCCTTCCTTACTATGGCAAACCCAGAGCTATACTAGGTAAACATTTATGTAATAAATGGATAAATAAATCAATAAAGAAGAACTATGTTAGAAGATATAGAGAATGGTTTAAAGTTATGCAAAATTATCTTACTTATACTTTAAAAAATGAATGCATTTCTTCTTTGCTCTATATCATAAACATACGTTGTTGACTTCTGTGGAATAATATTCCACATACACAGCTTCACTATGTGCTTACATGTCTGCTTTTCTTGTTTGACTTCCAGATCTTGTTCAAGGATCTGATGAAAGACTGCACTGGAGATGTGCAGCATTTAGAAGAGGGACCATGGAGCTGGGACCAGGTGAATAAAAAGGAACATTTACAGGATGGCTGTGACTTGAAACAGTACAGCCGGGAGGAGAACTTGAAAGATTGTCCATAGCTAGTTAAAGAAACAGTTATCTTTCAGGTCCAAGCTGAATATAAACTGAAAGAAATTAGGATGGAGGGTTCAAGTTTAAAGGATTTAGAAGAGGGAAGAATATGTAAATCATCTATACTTCAATTAAGAATAATAAATGAAAATTAAAAGAGGTGGGAAATCAAGAGTGAAAAGAAAAGAGGAACAATGGTGCCCAACCAGAGCCTTAGTCTATCGAGAAACATGGAAGGTGTCTTTTATTAATACCCAGGAAACTAGGGTGACTAAGAGACACCATATCTGGCTAGATGATTAACTGCAGGTAGGACCTTGTCTCTGAATTTCTAGTACTTTGCACAGTTATTGAATATATGGTAGATACCAGTAAAGTGAAAGTGAAAGTGAAGTCGCTTAGTCATGGCGGACTTTTGTGATCCCATGGACTGT
>SJYC01085657.1:0-24289 GCA_006408675.1 Madoqua kirkii | reverse complement strand
TTGCTGAAAGACACAAATTCTTTATGTAAATATACATAAAATTTTCCATATAGTATCTCATTTTTCTCAAAAACATATTCTAATTTTTATTTCCCCAGAACTATGGAAATCCATGGTTTCAGACCTGAGTTTGCACAAATTATAAAAATGCTTTTGATTTCTTCCTCATTAGTAGTAGTGTGTGTAGACTTTGAAAGTGCAAATAAAAACTTATTTGTAAAAAATGCATTTTGAGGCCAAAAATACATAAAAGTCAATAACCACTGTTGTCATTTGTTTACAGTCCCTAAAGTCAGTTGGCCACCTGATGTGAAGAACTGACTCATTTGAAAAGTCCCTAATGCTGGGAAAGATAGAAGGTGGGAGGAGAAGGGGATGATAGAGGATCAGATGGTTGAATGGCATCACTGATCAACGGACATGAGTTTGAGCAAACTCTGGGATTTGGTGATGGACAGAGAAGTCTGGCATGCTGCAGTCCACGGGGTCGCAAAGACACGACTGAGCAACTGAGCAGTTCAGTTCAATTCAGAACTGAAAGTCTTCCTAAGGAATACACCTACCAGTTAAAACGGTCAACTTTTGATACTCAGTTTTATCATAAGGGTTTCACTGGTAATTTAGTGGTAAAGAATTGCCTGCCAATGCAAGAGACACAGGTTTGTTCCCTGGTCTGGGAAGATCCCACATGCCTCAGCATAACTAAACCTGTGCACCACAAGTATTGAGTCTGTGCTCTAGAGCTCAGAAACTGCAACTAATGAGCCCATGTGCTGCAGCTGAGCCCATGCACTGCAGCTACTGAAGCCCACACACCCACAGCCTGTGCTTTGCAACAAGAGAAGCTGCCGCAACAAGAAGCCCACATAATAACAAAAAGAGTAGTCCTGGCTTTCTGCAACTAGGGAAAAGCCCTCACAGCAATGAAGATTTGGCACAGAAAAAAATAAACTTTCTTTTTAAGTTTTATCATATATGTAAATTACAGAAAGATAAACTTCACAAAATGACATAACCTGAGGTAAATCAGAGTTAGCATGCAAATATTTTAAATACAAATTCTGCTGAATTCTCTAGCAAACAATCATTACCACACATGGAGAAAAACCAAGATTCACACTGCCATTAGATGTTATGTTGCACTTAGTGGCATGTAATTTGATGCTCTCTCTTTTTTTAAGTAATTTCTCTAATTTCTCACAGCAGTTCTGAGCCACAAATTAAAATCAGCAGTTTCTTTCTGAAGAAAATAGAAGTGAATGCATGATAGTACTTGCTGAAAAGCATGTAGACAATTCCTTGATTGGAGTGAAAGGCAGAATTCATGAGTCTCTAAGTTTGTAGCTTTACTCTATCTACAGAGTTGAAAGTATCCCATCTTGGAAAATGTATATAGTCAATGAACCAAGAAGGGGTTAGGAAGGAATTCTGTATAACTGAGTTTCAAATGTCTGATAAAATACAGCATATGGCCATTTAGATTTTCCTTAAAGCAATTTGAAATGATAATAATAAACCAACAAACATTTTTGAGTGTTCATTATGTGCCAGGTAATGTGTGAAGAAAATTACATGAAATATCTATTTTAATTCTCATAACAATTTGGGAGTGATATTCCTGTCATTCCTATTTTACACAAAAGAAAGTTAGGTCTTAGATTAAGAAATTTCCATAAAGACACATAGCTATCTCGTGACAGTGTTTCTGATGCCAGCATTCGTCCAAACAAAGGTGAAAGTAACCACTCAGGTGAACAAAATATTGCAATCAACATAATAGAAAATCCAGAAAGTAAAGTGAATGTTTTCAACATTTTTCCTAGAATTATAATGGCAGCATTACTGCTGATTCTCCCTTTTATTTCACATCTTTTGCTTACCTCATTTATTGAGACACAGGCTATGCATTTTAACTGTTACATATCTTTCTTACCAATTGAAACTTTGGGGAGTATTATTAAATTCATTTTATGGGTGTTTCTAGTACACTTGTAAAGATCACAAGTATAGAGAGTGATTATAGCATTGGAGACCACAGAGTAGAAAAAAAATCCTAATATCTAAGAGATTGCCTTGTTCTTCTTTTGACCTCAGTGGCCCAGCTCATACACTAGGCTAACTTAAGTTACACTGCAGATATCCTAGTTCATGGCCTATCTTTAGCCCAGATGCTAGGCTACCATCAGGCTTTGCCTTCCACCTGGATTCTTTTATCACAGTGTCTACAACACTTAAGTTTTTAAAGATTTGTCTCTCCATCTACTATCTAAATTCCTAAAATAAATAGGCAGAGTTATTCCCTTTTACTGACATCTTGGTGCTTTCCACAAAGAAATGGTTTTTAATTTTTAACTTAAATATTAACAATAAATTAGTAATTGTAATATAAGGTAGTAGATTCTTAACTTGACAGAAGTTTGGAATAGATAACTTTGTAAGTCCCTTTTGTAATTGCATGTCTAATATTGAAAGCAAATATTAGAATAAAGGAGACCATGCAGATATCCTAGTTCATGGCCTATCTTTAGCCCAGATGCTAGGCTACCATCAGGCTTTGCCTTCCACCTGGATTCTTTTATCACAGTGTCTACAACACTTAAGTTTTTAAAGATTTGTCTCTCCATCTACTATCTAAATTCCCAAAATAAATAGGCAGAGTTATTCCCTTTTACTGACATCTTGGTGCTTTCCACAAAGAAATGGTTTTTAATTTTTAACTTAAATATTAACAATAAATTAGTAATTGTAATATAAGGTAGTAGATTCTTAACTTGACAGAAGTTTGGAATAGATAACTTTGTAAGTCCCTTTTGTAATTGCATGTCTAATATTGAAAGCAAATATTAGAATAAAGGAGACCACCAGGCTCCTCTGTCCATGGGGATTCTCCAGGCAAGAAAGTGGAGTGCGTTGCCATTTTCTTCTCCAGAGGATCTTCCAGACCCAGGGACTGAACCCAGGTCTCCTGCATTGCAGGCAGTTTGTTTATCATCTGAGAGACATCAAGGATTTCTGATATTACAGTTAAGAAAATTAGTACATATATTGTGAATTTGGTGTATAATATTAAGGATATTGCCTACTCTATGAATATAGTATAAGAAAGCATAGAATATACAAAGCAGAGAAATAATGTAATATCAGTTCATGTATTCACCACTCAGCTTATAAAGCATTCTCTGTAGGATTAAAGACCCCGTCTTCCTTCTGCTCCTGAACAGAACTTTCCTCTACTCCTGAATTACAGATTTACTATTCCCATACATTTCTTCATATATTTTTCTCGTACCTTAATACATCTGAAAAAGTGAAAAGCGAACGTTTAAAGTGAATGCTGCTCAGTCGTGTCTGACTGTTTGAGACCCCATGGATTATACAGTCCCTGGAATTTTCCAGGCCAGAATATTGGAGTGGGTAGCCTCTCCTTTCTCCATGGGAATTTTCCCAATTCAGAGATCAAACCCAGGTCTCCCACACTGCTGGCAGATTCTTTATGAGATAAGCCACAAGGTCAAATATTTAATGTTTGTATTTATAACGTTGTTTTCTATGCTAAAAAGTCTTCTATAAAAATAATGTCAAACTATACATTCTTCTACCTTTTTTTTTTGCTCAGTGTTTTGTGACTTATCATTCTTTGTGTGTGGCTCTAATTAATGAGCTTTAATTTTGGAAAGATAAAAAACGAAATAGCAGAGACTGAGCACTTGGAAGAGGTCACGTGAAAGTTTGGGTTGAAGGAGTCAGGGTTCCTTGGCTGTATTTGGGGTTAATTCTTGTGTGCGTGTGGTGGTTATGGACTGGAACACAGAAAGGAAATCAACTCCGTGAAGGGCATGATGAGAGCTGTTGGGGATTCAGTGACTTGAAAACAGGGAAACAGAGGTTAACTTTTCTCTGTGACCTATAATGTATTGACCTCAGGCTGAAAATTGGGGCACCTGGATGTTAATGAGAAGTTAATTTCAGTGGAGATAAGAAATGCCTGTGTGGCCTAGAGGTTAGTGAGAAGAGCCTGAGTGTGACGTGTTTGGTGATGAGGAGTCAGAAATAATGCAGGGATCTGAGGGAGAATATTTTAATGATCATGAGTAGAATGTATTAGAAAGTATATAGAATCACGTCAGGGAAGTCAGTCATTAAGAGTATTCTTTAAGTGAAGGATCAGCCATGGTGTGCATATGCTATAGGGAAAGCCATATCAAGATGAAGAAGGATAAAACAAAAAGACAATTGTAGGGGAAAATCACAGTTGCAGGCATAGCACCTTGAGCATTCTCCTTCACAAGAGGGAAGAAAAGATTAGGGTTAATACACATTATCAATGTCCCAAGCCTGAAAATGAGAATTTTTCCTTTTAAACTACAAATTGTGTAAATTAGGAAAGCTATCCCAACTCTCTGAAAACCTTCCTGGTTGATACAGAATACTGATGATTGGGAGTTAAAGGGATGAAAGACTGGGTTGTTTTATGCAGTCTCTGAACTCTCAGGATTCTGTGAGGGTTTGGGGATTTGTAGGCAGAGAAGAATGAGAGTAAACAAAGAGAAGGGGAAGAGAGCAAAGGTGCCAGGAGCTTTCTGGAGTGGATTAAGTTCCTCAAAGGTAAAATGGAAATGCTGAGGAAAAATGAGTTCCCACCTTCACCCTACCACCACTGGTTCAAAATGCTATCTCATTTGCAACTTTATTTTGCTTTAAAGTGTCTCACTAATTTATCTGTGGCCAAGTTAGTCCAATTACTTCAAGCATGACATTCTTGAGGTCAAAGACTTGGGTTTGATGCTTCTACAGAATAATTAACTTTGCTTTAACCTATGGTCACAGCTCATATCCCAAACCCTGACAAGTTGTCTTTGTTTGCAGGAAGGGATGAGATGAGAGAACAGTATTGTGAGAACAACAACCCAAAAGCACACTCAAGAGACAGGGATAAGTAATACCATATTTATATTAAAAAGATACCTTTGGACTCCTTAAAAAACAAAAATATAAAATTTACTATAAGGCGTAAGGTCAAGTTGACTGTCTTTAAATTTGAAGATTGATAGAATGCCCTTAAATATAAAAACATAACAATTTAAAAATCTTATTTTTCACTATAACATTATTAGAAAATCTAATAGCTAAATAATAAAATAATTATAATAAATTAAACAATGGTTTGTACTATGGACACTTTCCAAAAGTTTAGTATGAGTTTTGATATTGAAATTAGAGTTTACTCCAATTTTTTATTAGGTTTCATTTATCGTTCTTTTATTTAGATCTACAAAGTCATTAGCATTGCTAAAAGACACTGTTGCTGCTGCTGCTGCTAAGTTGCTTCAGTCATGTCTGACTCTGTGCGACCCCATAGACGGCAGCTCACCAGGCTCCTCCATCCCTGGGATTCTCCAGGCAAGAAAACTGGAGTGGGTGCTAAAAGACACTAGAGAATCTAATATTCATTCTAAAGTCAGCTGGGATTATTTAAAGATTATTTTCATGCTTGAAAGTCAAACAAAATAAGTTTTTAAAACATTTATTTCTAAGTATTATAAATAGATATTTGTTTTGTTTTTGTGGAAGCTTCTGTCCTGGAATTTTTGCTTTCTAATAATATTTTTAAAATATTTATCTGTATATTTCAATGTTACAATACTTTATATATTGCCCTTTATTTTAACAAATGATTTTGGAATATAAAAAATTAAAACATTTTCTATTTAACCTAATTTGTTTTAAAAATACAGTGAAAGGCCAATGTATAACATTGTTCTGTAATTCATCATTTTTGCATGCAACTGACTTATAAACTTTTTCTTTGGCTTTCATGAAGATGGGGTTATATACTGAAAATAGTCTTCCTTTTTTAAAAATAATTTCATCTCTTTAATCCTCTTCATTAGATTGTATACCTATCAAAGTTGAAGATTAAACAAATTTATTTAGTTAAAAAATTTTCATCATCAAACAACTGTTTCATTTGCCTTTTCTCAAATCTCTACTGAGGGAAGCAAAAAAACATGGCCTTCACCTTGTTTGTCCATCTACTACCTTGTCAGCAACATCACAGTAAACTAAGCTGATCAAAAATTTTAAAAACCTGTATGTTTGAACCCTAACTGTGGAAAGCATCTGGGTTAGATGCAGTTAAGCATAGCAAATCAGTGCGTGTCTAGATGAACTAGTATGGGGGTCAGCCAAAAACTTTCTGCAGTTTTAAAAATTACATATTATTTTTAGAATAGTTTTACCTTTACAGGAAAAAATTTCAAAAAGTACTAAAATCACAAAACTATAAGATTATAAAAAATTGACAGATATTGGAGTGTTCCCATACAAACTACAGGCTTCCCTAGTGGCTCAAACGGGAAAGAATCTGCCTGCAATGTGGGAAATCTAGGTTTGATCTTTGGGTTGGGAAGATCCCCTGGAGGAAGGCATGACAAACCATTCCCATATTCCTGCCTGGAGAATGCCCACGGACAGAGGAGCCTGGTAGGCTACAGTCAGTGGTGATGCTAAGAGTCTGACATGACTGAGTGACTAAGAACAGCACATGCAACCTCCACTTAATTTCCCCAATGTGTTGACTCAGTTCAGTTCAGTCGCTCAGTATGTCCAACTCTTTGCGATCCCATGAACTGCAGCATGCTAGGCCTCCCTGTCCATCATCAGCTCCCAGAGTCCACCCAAACTCATATGCTTCGAATCAGTGATGCCATCCAGCCATCTCATCCTTTGTCATCCCCTTCTCCTCTTGCCCCCAATCCCTCCCAGCATCAGAGTCTTTTCCAATGAGTCAGCTCTTTGCATGAGGTGGCCAAAGTACTGGAGTTTCAGCTTTAGCATCATTCCTTCCAAAGAAATCCCAGGGTTGATCTCCTTCAGAATGTACTGGTTGGATCTTGCAGTGAAAGAGACTCTCAAGAGTTTTCTCCAAAATCACAGTTCAAAAGCATCAATTCTTTGGCACTCAGGTTTCTTCACAGTCCAACTCTCACATCCATACGAGACCACTGGAAAACCCATAGCCTTGACAAGATGGACCTTTCCTTGTGACCACATGGACTGTAGTTCACCAGGCTCCCCTGTCCATGGGGATTCTCCAGGCAAGAATACAGGAGTTGGTTGCCATGCCCTCCTCAAGGGGATCTTGCTAACTCAGGGATCAAACCTAGGTCTCTTACATTGCAGGTAGATTCTTCACCAGTGTACCATCTGGCAAGCCCCAATTTCCCCAATATCTCAACGTTAGATATGCAGATGACACTACCCCAGTGGCAGAAAGAAAAGAAGAAACTAAAGAGCATCTCGATGAAAGTGAAAGAAGAGTATGAAAAACTGGCTTAAAACTCAACATTCGAAATACTAAGATCATGGCATCAATCCCATCACTTCATGGCAAATAGATAGGGGAGAAATGAAAACAGTGATAGACTTTACTTTCTTGTGGTCCAAAATCACTATGGACGATGACTGCAGCCATGAAATTAAAAGACACTTGTTCCTTGGAAGAACAGCTATGACAAACCTGCTGCTAAGCTGCTAAGTCACTTCAGTTGTGTCCGACTGTGCGACCCCATAGATGGCAGCCCCAAAGGCTCCCCCGTCCCTAGGATTCTCCAGGAAAGAACACTGGAGTGGGTTGCCATTTCCTTCTCCAATGCATGGAAGTGAAAAGTGAAAGTGAAGTTGCTCAGTGGTGCCTGACTCTTAGCGACCCCATGGACTGCAGCCCACCAGGCTCCTCTGTCCATGGGATTTTCCAGGCAAGAGTACTGGAGTGGGTTGCCATTGCCTTCTCCAATGACAAACCTAGGCAGCATGTTAAAAAGCAGAGAGTTCACTTTGCCAACAAACATAGCTAGTCAAAGCTATGATGTTTAGAGTAGTCAGTGAGAATTGGACCATAAAGAAATCTGAGCACCAAAGAACTGATGCTTTCAAACTGGAGTGCTGAAGAAGACTCTTGAGAGTCTCTTGGACAGCAAGGAGATCCAGTCAGTTAATCCTAAAGGAAATAAACCCTGAATGTTCATTGGAAAGACTGATGCTGAAGTCCTAATACTTTGGCCCCTGATGTGAAGAGCCAACTCATTGGAAAAGATCCTGATGCTGGGAATGATTGAAGGTGGAGAAGAAGGGACAACAGAGTATAAGATAGTTGGATGGCATCACCAATTCAATGAATATGAGTTTGAGTAAACTCCAGGAGATAGTGAAGGACAGAGAAGCCTGGTATGCTGCAGTCCATGGGGTCACAAAGGGTTGGACACAACTGAGTGACTGAATAACAACAATAATTAGTATAGTACATTAACAATAGTTAATGAAACTCATGTTTATAGATTTTAACTAAAATTTGTACTTCAGTTCAGTTCAGTCACTCAGTTGTGTCCGACTATTGCGACCCCATGAATCGCAGCATGTGAGGCCTCCTTGTTCATCACCAACTCCCAGAGTTCACTCAGACTCCTGTCCATCGAGTCAGTGATGCCATCCAGCCATCTCATCCTCTGTTGTTCCCTTCTTCTCCTGCCCCCAACCCCTCCCAGCATCAGAGACTTTTCCAATGAGTCAACTCTTCACATGAGGTGGCCAAAGGACTGGAGTTTCAGCTTTAGCATCATTCCTTCCAAAGAAATTCCAGGGTTGATCTTCAGAATGAACCGGTTGGATCTCCTTGCAGTGCAAGGGACTCTCAAGAATCTCCTTCAACACCACAGTTCAAAAGCATCAATTCTTCAGCGCTCAGCCTTCTTCACAGTCCAACTCTCACATCCATACATGACCGCAGGAAAAATCATAGCCTTGACTAGATGGACCTTAGTTGGCAAAGTAATATCTCTCTTTTTCAATATGCTATCTAGGTTGGTCATAACTTTTCTTCCAAGGAGTGTCTTTTAATTTCATGGCTGCAGTCACCATCTGCAGTGATTTTGGAGCCCCCCAAAATAAAATAAAGTCTGGCACTGTTTCCACATCTATTTCCCATGAAGTGATGGGATCGACTGGATGCCATGATCTTCGTTTTCTGAATGTTGAGCTTTAGGCCAACTTTTTCACTCTCCTCTTTCACTTTCATCAAGAGACTCTTTAGTTCCTCTTCACTTTCTGCCATAAGGGTGGTGTCATCTGCATATCTGAGGTTATTGATATTTCTCCCGGCAATCTGGATTCCAGCTTGTGTTTCTTCCAGTCCAGTGTTTCTCATGAGGTACTCTGCATAGAAGTTAAATAAGAAGGGTGACAATATACAGCCTTGACATACTCCTTTTCTTATTTGGAACCAGTCTGTTGTTCCATGTCCAGTTCTAACTGTTGCTTCCTGACCTGCATACAGATTTCTCAAGAGGCAGGTCAGGTGGTCTGGTATCCCCATCTCTTTCAGAATTTTCCACAGTTTTTTGTGATCCACCCAGTCAAAGGTTTTGGCATAGTCAATAAAGGAGAAATAGATGTTTTTCTGGAAATTTCCTTAATTTTTACCTAATGTACTTTTTGTTTTTTTTCCAGGATCCAGTCCACCTTACCACATTGAATGTAATTATTATATCTCTGTGGATGCCTCTTGGCTGTGGTAATCTCTCACATTTTCCCTTGCTTTTAATGTCTGACGGTTGTGATACATACTAGTCATGTATTTTATAGAATTATACCACAGTTAGAATTTGTCTGATTTTTTTTTTTCTGATTTGGCTGTGGTATTTTGGAGGAAGACCACAGAGTGCCATTTCATCACATCTTATCAAAGGTTGATATTGATCTTGATCACTTGGCCATGGTAGTGCATTGGTTTGCTATTGGCTGCCTAACAAAGTATGACACACTAAGTGCCTAAAACAACAGAAATGCATTTTCTCCCAGTTCTGGGGGCTAGAAGCACAAGATCACATGTCTGCTGATTCGGTTCCTTCTCAAGGCTCCGAGGGAGAATCTGTTCCATGCCTCTTTCCTACCTTTTGATTTGTTGGCAATCTTGTGCATTTGTTGCCTTTAAAGATGCATCAGCCCAAACTCTGTCCTTATTTTCTTATGCGATATTGAGAGTAAAGCCTGGACACTGACACATCAAATATCAGTGGCTCTTTTCTCTGCAATTAGAAAGAACAGTAAAAGAGAATCTCATAAATCCCCATTCCCACACCCTCCTGCCATCCTTCCTGTCATTGCACAGACATTGGTTCCAATCTAAAGCAAAGCTCTCTTCTTTCCTATTAAAGGATTTTATTTAAGACGTTTTTTCTCTCTTTCCTGCATCGCCAGCTGTTTCCTCAGCACTGTCATTTCTTGCTACTGTCCTAACTCAATCATCATCCTCACTTTCCTAGATGACTGCAGTGGCCCCCCAGTTGGCTTCCATAGTTCCACCTCTGTCTCCTTAAAGTCTAGCTTCAACAAAGCTGTAAATAACACACTTTAAAAGCATCCCTCAGACTATACCTACTCAAAATCCTCTAGGAGTTCCTCATTTTATCCAGGTTAGAAATGGCAGCCCACTCCAGTATTCTTGCCTGGAGAATCCCAAGGATGAGAGAGCCAGTTGGGCTGCCGTCTATCGGGTCGCACAGAGTTGGACACGACTGAAGCGACTTAGCAGTAGCAGCAGCAGCAAAAATCATAGACCTACATATCCCTGCATGATGCACTCCTCCTCTTGCTTTCTGACCACAGCTCTGCTGCCCTTTCCCTCACTCAGTCTTCTCTAGACTAGACAGAGGGCTCTATGATGCTCCCTGAACACCTCAGGATCCTTGCAATGCGTTTTTGCATGGCTCACTCCATGACCTCCTTCAGGTCTTTGCTTGAATTAACTTTCTCAGTTAGGTCTATCCATGTTACACTCCTTAAAAATATGATCAACTGCTCATTAGGTTGTTCCTATCCTACTCATTCTGCCTTACTTATATTCATAACATTTCTTACTTTTTAACAGGCAATACACCCATTATTTTTGTATACATTTTCTTTCACTTTCCATTAGAATATGAGCTCTGTGAGGCAAAAATTTAAGTCTGTTATACTTTCTTGTTTTAGTCTAATGGCAGAACAATGCCTGACAATAGGCTTTCAACAAATTTTAAAAATAGATTTATATGATAATAATAATAATATAATGGTTAACACACAAATATTTCCTATGTATTAACTAATCTTAATATATTCTTTACACATATTAATACATTTATTTTGCCACTATATAAATTAGGAAACAGGTCAAGTTCCAAAAGCTAGTTAATGGAGGGTCCAAGATAAGTCATTATTTTCTTATTTATCTTATTTTCTATTTTTCAAATATTTTGTACTATGTATTTCCTTCATAATACCAAAATTTTTTTTGTAAGTGAGACAACATAAGAGACACAGAGGTATAGAACGGAATTTTGGCTTCTGAGGGAGAGGGAGAGGGTGGGATGATTGGGGAGATTGGCACTGAAACATGTATACAATTATATAAGAAATGAAGCAGTTCTATGTTCAATGCAGGATACAGGATGCTTGGGGCTGGTGTACGGGATGATCTGAGGAGATGGTGTGGGGTGGGAGGTGGTGGTGGGGGCTTCGGCTTTGGGAGATCATGTACATCTGTGGCTGAATCATGTCAGTGTATGGCAAAACCAATGCAGGATTGTGAAACGGAATAAAGTATTAAATTTAAAAAAAATAAATAAATAAAAGTTGTCCAACTATTTCTCTACTGTTACCCCACTCAGTTTCTTAAAAAATGTTTTAGCTGAAATCTGGGATTTGTTTTCTTGACTATTTCAATGCTTATTTTCTATATATCATTTATCCCTAAAATTAGCTCCTGGGGTTATAACTACTCTTTTAAAAATGAATCTCAGAGATTTTAATATAGTTCTTGTTTACTGATGTCTTGAATCAATATTTGGTGACAAATATTTGGGTTTATCCAACTTTAATAAGAATGTGTATGTTTGTGGGTATGCATTTTGAAAGTAATAGTTTTCTTTTTTTGAAAGCAGGAATTATTAATATATTTCTTTCAGTTCTTCTACTTTGACTATAGTGTACTAAAGGACTTCAGCAAACTTAAAGATCCTCTAAGCAGCCCCTTAAAACATGTCAATGAAATAATACAGGATAATTACTTTGTTCTATTTTCAAAGATGGCACATAGAGGTTAAGTAATTTTCTTGAAAGCAGAACATTTGCATACTATATTTTTAATTAAGTAGCTTAAATTACCTGTGTGACTTACTTCTAAAATTTTTATGAATGTACATGTGGTTCAAAAGCTAGCAACCTGATGATACTGAAGGCAAACAGCCAACAAATTTGCAATAAAGGGGGAAAAAAAATCACCAGCAGCCATTAAAAACTCAGTCTGCTAAAATGGCTTCAGTTCAGTTTAGTTGTTGCTCAGTCATGTCCAACACTTGGCAACCCCATGGACTGCAGCACACCAGGCTTCCTTGTCCATCACCAACTCCCAAAGCTTACTCAGACTCATGTCCATCGAGTCGTTGATGCTGTCTAACCATCTCGTCTTTCATCCCCTTCTCTTCCCACCTTCAATCCTTCCCAAATTAGGGTCTTTTCCAATGGGTCAGTTCTTCACATCAGGTGGCCAAAGTGTTGGAGTTTCAGGTTCAGCATCAGCCCTTCCAATGAGTATTCAGGACTGATTTCCTTTAGGAATGACTAGTGATATACAGTTGTAGTCATTATTTAGATGAATGGAGTAATGGAGGTTCATTAGAAATAAACACAATATAAAGCAAAACAGGTTAGTTAAAACAGTCTTTGGAAATCAAAATTCCATAGCAGATTAATCTCTGAAAAATTTATCTAACAAACTTTGAATAGAAGTTAAGTGTTATATTTTATTTGGTATGCTGGTTTTGCTAAGGTGCTTTAAATCAAGTCCAAATCTGTGCGACCCCATAGAGGGCAGCCTATCAGGCTCCTCCATCCCTGAGATTCTCCAGGCAAGAACACTGGAATGGGTTGCCATTTTCTTCTCCAATGCATGAAAGTGAAAAGTGAAAGTGAAGTCACTCAGTCCTGTCCGACTCTTAGCAACCCCATGGACTGCAGCCTACTAGGCTCCTCCATCCATGAGAGTTTCCAGACAAGGGTACTGGAGTGGGTTGCCATTGCCTTTTCCATTTATTTGGTATATGGGTACTTATTAGAGGAGTGATTTCTCATAGTATTAATGTGTGCCTTCCTGGTGAGAGAGAGAGAAGTGTGTGTGTGTGTGTGTGTGTGTGTGTGTGTGTGTGTGTGTGTGTGGGTGGGTGAAGTGTGTAGTCATAAAATGAGGCTCATATATGAGTGATTGTTTTTATAAAACAAAGACAAAGTGATTAACACTTGATAAATGATAGTTTTCAATCTCTAACATGATTCCTAAAGGCAAGATAGAAAATGACAAAGAAGTTAGTAGGGGTCTGTGGTAATGTGGCTTCTGTATATACTATGTATGGTGTACAGATATAGAGAGCTTTATGAAAAACCTACTTCTCAACTCCGCCCATGCTGAGCATCACTTCTTTACTGAATTTGTGCATATCTTCTGTGGTGGATAGTTTTCAAAACGACTGCCAGAATTTCCTTCCCTTTCTATATGCATATGCTGCTTGTCATTTGCTCCAGTCTAGTCTTAGCAAATTGTTTACCCAGCAGAATGCAGTGGAAGTAACTTTCTGAGTCTTACAAGATTAGGTCAAAAACAATCTTGCAATTTCTACTTAGGTCTCTTGAGTGCCTTCTGTGGGGATGTTTCTATTTGGAAACAAGCCTCCACAGAGCCAGTGAGAAGGCGGTTGTAACCACATGGAGAGACTATGTTTAACTGCCCTTCAGTTCAGTTCAGTTGCTCAGTTGCATCTGACTCTTTGCCACCTCCTGGACATTGTTAGGCCTTCCTGTCCATCACCAACTCTTGGAGCTTATTCAAACTCATGGTCATTGAGTCAGTGATCCTGTCCAGCCATCGCATCCTTTGTTGTCCCCTGTTCCTCTCACCTTCAAACTTTCTCAGCATCAGGATCTTTTCAAATGAGTCAGTTCTTTACATCAGGCCACCAAAGTATTGGAGTTTCACCTTCAGCATCAGTCCTTCCAACGAATATGCAAGACTGATTTCATTTAGGATGGACTGGTTTGATCTCTTTGCAGTCCAAGGGACCCTCAAGAGTCTTCTCCAACACCATAGGTCAAAAGCATCAGTTCTTCAGTGCTCAGCTTTCTTTATTGTCCAACTCTCACATCGATACATGACTACTGGAAAAACCATAGCTTTGACTAGATAGACTTTTGTTGGCAAAGTAGTGTCTCTGCTTTTTAATATGCTATCTAGGTTGGTCATAACTTTTCTTCCTAGGAGCAAGCGTCTTTTAATACCATGGCCACAGTCACCATCTGCAGTGATTTTGGAGCCCCCCAAAATAAAGTCTGTCACGGTTTCCACTGTTTCCCCATCTATTTCCCATGAAGTGATGGGATCAGATGCCATGATCTTTGTTTTCTGAATGCTGAGTTTTAAGCCAGCTTTTTCACTCTTCTCTTTCACTTTCATCAAGAGGCTTTTTAGTTCCTCTTCACTTTCTGCCATAAGGGTGGTGTCATCTGCATATCTGAGGTTATTGATATTTCTCCCAGGAATTTTGATTCTAGTTTGTGCTTCATCCAGTCCAGTGTTTCTCATTATGTACTATGCATATAAGTTAAATAAGCAGGTTGACAATATACAGCCTTGATGTACTCCTTTCCCAATTTGGAACTAATCTGTTGTTCCATGTCCAGTTCTAACTGTTGCTTTCTGATCTGAATACAGATTTGTCTGGAGCCAGGTCAGATGGTCTGGTATTCCCATCTCTTTAAGAATTTTCTACAGTTTGTTGTGATCCACACAAAGGCTTTGGCATACTTTGGCATAGTAACTGCTCTGGTAAACAAAGAAGATGAGCAACCGATAGCATCACTGACAGCATGAATGAGCCATCTTAGATGTCTGGCTCAGTGGAGGCTTCACATCCCTTCAGTCGTAGCTGCCAACTTACTATAACTTCATAAGGAATTCAAAGTGACAATCAACCAACTGAGGTCAGTCACCCTACACAGCACAGGAAGTCACAAGAAATGGTTGTTTTAAACCACTGAGTTTTTCAGTATTTTTTCCCCCACAGTAATAAATAAGTAGAACAGAAAGTAGTACCAGAGGCTGATTGTTGCCCTCACAAAAGCTTAAAACATGTGGCCATTCTTCGAAACTGAGAGGCAGACACAAACTGGAGGGATCTTGAGACAATTACGGTAGACTTGAAAGGCACGGAGGAAATTTCATTAGAGGATAAAGACAAGTGACCCATTGTATATTCATTGTATCAAAATGCTTGGTGACACTTGGGAATAAGCAGAAAACAGAAATACTATGTACTATCTATCAATTTTGATTAAGATTTCCAAAACCATAAGAATGCAATTTTTTTTGGAAAGCCATGTATAAGGTACAAAGAGAGTGGAGATTTAAAAACAACTTACTTTTTAAAGTGAGTTGTTTACTTTAAAAACTTTTGAGGAAATATAACAGAGCCTGGAAATACATGGTCAAAAATTAAACCACTGCTTGTTCTTTGACGTTCACAATGTTAAAATAGCTTTCAAAATAAGGAATGGACTCAGAACAAAGGTCATATACAAGGTCTTGCCAGCAAAATCAGGCTTTAGGGTAGCAATATTCAGACTAATGCTGTGGTTATAAGACCTTTTGTTAAGACCTCAGAAATATTTAAGGCAGTGCTCTGTGTTCCATCTCAGCTAGGAGAGGACTTCTAAGAATCTTAAGGGTAAACTTCCTAGGCATTTTAAGCTGGGAAGTATGATAATCATATATTTTTGAGACTCTCTCTCTCTAGACCAAAAGATTTCTAAAATCTTGATAGTACTGCGTCATGATTCTCAGTGTTAATCAGAATGGGACTTGTCTTAATGATATCTTTGACTAGGCCTTCAGCCAAGTTAGTCAACTGAATCCTAAAACGATTTATAAGAAACGTCCAACATTTTATAAATATTGGATTAATAAAAATGTCATCACTTTGGAGTAAAAATGTCAGAGGCAATGCCAGCTTATAGGGTTCCCAACCTTCTGTGGGCATAAAGCAAGATGAAAGCTACTTAGCTGCATACACTAGCCATTGCTTATGGATGACTTGGATCTCAGAACCAAGAATCCAAAGAGTGAACTCAAGAACCATGGAAAATCATTCCTAGAGAACAGATTTTTAAGCTAACCAGGTAACTTGTGATATGTGCAGAGGTGAACTGGTGATGGCTCTGTGCCCCCATCCTCCTCTTCATGTTTAAAATGGGAGTGTCTATTACAATTATTTTATCCCTATATCACCATTTTATACTGGGTTTGAAAAAAAGGGGGCAGAAGAGGCAGAGACATTATTTTTCTAGTTCACAAAGTTTCAGACTGAGAGGGCTCATACTTGATAACCTGGAGTTAAAATCAATTTAGATGATAAAATCCTGAATTTAAAACTAGTACTATAATGAGGTGAATTTCAAACTCTTATCTGGTCAATAACTGGATGTCTTCTGTCCTAGAATCATGCATTATGGGTTCCCTATGGCAGTCTATGGAGGACAGTCTTGAAGATGCTAATCATCAGTTCACATCAAGAGGTGAAATTCCCTCTCCCCATAATCTGGACTGGCTCTAGTAACTTAGGTAACTCATAGGATACGCTGAATGTGACACTTTGGGTTAAGTTAAAAGTCTTTCAGTATACTTCTGTCTGTCTGTCTGTGAAAGTCACTGAATCATATCTAACTTTTCAATCCCATGGACTGTACTATCCATGGAATTCTCCAGGCCAGAATACTGGAATGGGTAGCCTTTCCCTTCTCCAGGGGATCTTCCCAACCCAGGGATCAAACCGGTCTCCTGCATTGCAGGCAGATTCTTTACCAACCGAGGCACAAGGGAAGCCCACAAGGGAATCAGTATACTTGGGCATCTTAAAAAGCTTATAGAATTTATCCTTAAAGAAGAAGAAAGAAAGAAAGAAAGAAAAAACACCACCCACCACACTGTGAGCGGCACAAGGCACAAAGTGCCATTAAAAAATACATCTGAGTTTTAGTCAAGAGCTATAATCCACTATTAGTCATGGGAATAAGCTATTTTAGACATTGAGTTTTCAGATGACTCCAGTCCCAGCCTCATTCTGAATATGTGTGCTAAAGTGTTTAGTCTCATTTGACTCTTTGTGACCACATGGACTGTAGCCCACCAGGTTCCTCTGTCCATGGAGTTTCCCAAGCAAGAATACTGGAGTGAGTTGCCATTTCCTACTCCAGGGCATCTTTCCAACCCAGGGATCAAACCCACGTCTCCTGCATTGGCAGGCAGATTCTTTACCACCAAGCCACCAGGGAAACCCTCTCATCTTGGACACAACTGCATAAAAGACCTCAAGTAAGGACAGCTAAAGTGAGGCTATCAGTGAAGAGAACTATGAACCATTCTAACAAATTAATGATTTAAACCAATGAGTGCTGGGATGGTTTACTGGCAGGAACAGATAACTGGAACACTATCACTGTAGGAACTTGAGAGCAGGATAGAAGAGAGGAGAACTTATTCACCACAATATCATCCAGGAGATGTTGGAAAACAGGCCAAAACACTGCACACTTTTGTGGACTTTTCTGTCATATGGAACAACACCTTAAGCTTCTTGAGGAAGGGCAGCAAACACTCATTCACAAGATGTAAATGAAGTGATAAGCAATAGAACAAGAAATAGATGCAAACCTCTGCTCTCTTACCAAGGTTCTTCTCTATGATGAAGCAATTGCCTCTGACAGTAGGGTGAGTGTTCTTAGGTCTTATATCTTAATGAACACCAAGAAGAGGTTTCCTACTACTGGAACAGTGGTAGGACATTCCCACCTAGTACCAACCACAGATACAAGGTAGAATTTGGCTGCCATGAGGTAGTGGATTATCAGTAATTCCAATGAATAGTGAAATAATCCCAACCCAAGGTCCAGATGGATATGACCTCCCTAAGGTTGAAGTGAGGTCAGAATAACATAGATCCTTTCATCCCTAAGACAAAGATAGTACATAGTAACAAGCAATACTAGCCAACTATTGAGGGAGGATGAAAATGGGAGAGATCCTTTCTATGGTATAGGCTTGCAAAGATAGTGAAAGCTGAAGATGGAAAGTAAATGCTCAAAAAAAATTACCTGGTACCCCAATGTGACATCATATAATGGTATCAGAGGATGAGATGGCTCGATGGTATCACTGATGCAACGAACATGAACTTGGGCAAACTTCAGAAGATGGAGAGGGAGGTCTGGTGTGCTGTAGTCCACAGGGCCACAAAGAAGCACACAACTGGGTGACTGAACAACAATGCAATGCTAACTGACAACAGACAGAACTGAGGCTTGTGATATACTGACATTAACTGTAGAAGCTACAAAACCAAAACTCAGCTCAGTTTCTGATTAAGTTTGGCTGAACAGTACTCCATTCTAATAGCCTGAAGAAGAGAAAAGCACATATTCACAGTAAATATAATTTACCTTGGTTTCTAAAAATTTAGGAAATGGCAAACCACTCCAGTATTCTTGCCTGGGAAATCCCAGGGATGGAGCAGTGCAGCAGGTTACAGGGTCGCAGAAGAGTCAAATATGACTTAGAGACTAAACAACTACTAAAAATCTAAAGTCAGTGTCTGGAATTAAGTGAAAAATTATAAGACATGCAGAAAAATAAGAAAAACAATCTATTGTCAAGTGATAAGTAATCAATAGGCCTGAATTCAGACATCATTCAGCCTGTCTTTTGAAGATTTGAAGCCAGACATTGACTTCTCCCTTCTAGCTATGGAAGTCCTGAATGGCAGCTTCTTCCAGTAGAAGGCTGCTTTGCTTCCATTGAAAATCGGTTGTTTAGTGTAGCCACCTTCATCAATTATCTTAGGTAGATTTTCTGGATAAGTTTCTGCAGCTTCTACATTAGCATTTGCTGCTTTACCCTGCATTTTTATGTTATGGAAATGATGTATTTCTTAAAACCTCATAAACCAACCTTTGAGAGCTTCAAACTTCTGCAGCATCCTCAGCACCCTAAGGCTTCATAGAAGAGAAGACAGTTACAGCCTTGTGCTAGATTATGTTTTGACTAAGAAAATATTGGGCCTGGCCTGATTTTCTATAGAAACCACTAAAACTTTCTCTGTATTAGCAATAAGCTTGTTTTGCTTTTTTATCATTTGTGTGTTCACTGGATTGGTGCTTTTAATTTTCTTCAAGAACTTTTCCTTTGCATTTACAGCTTGGCTAACCAGCACAAGAAGCCTAGCTTTTAGCCTGTCTAAACTTTCAGTATAGTTTCTTCACTGCTGCTGCTGCTAAGTCGCTTCAGTCATGTCCGACTCTGTGCAACCCCACCAGGCTCTGCCATCCCTGGTATTCTCCAGGTAAGAACACTGGAGTGGGTTGCCATTTCCTTTTCCAATGCATGAAAAGTGAAAGGTGAAAGTGAAGTTGCTCAGTCATGTCCGACTCTTTGCGACCCCATGGACTGCAGCCCACCAGGCTCCTCTGTCCATGGGATTTTCCAGGCAAGAGTACTGGAGTGGGGTACTATTGCCCTTTCCAGTTTTCTCACTAAGGTTTATCATTTCTGGCCTTTAGTTTAAAACAAGAGACATATGACACTTTCTTTCTCTAAGTGACACAATTTTCGAGTTATTCATTGGCCTAATCTGCACTGTTGTGTCTTAGGGAGTATGGAGGCCTGAGAAGATGGCGAGAGATGGGGGAACGCCCAGATGATGCAGCAGAACACACACAACATTTGTCACTTGTTTGCCTTCTGATATGGGTGTGGTTAGCAGTGTCTTGGAAGTAATGACAATAGTAACATCAAAGATCACTAATCTAGGTCATCACAACAAATATACTAATAATGAAAAGTTTGAAATACTGTGAAAGAAAGTGAAAGTGAAGTCGCTCAGTTTGCGACCGCATGGACTGTAGCCTACCAGGCTTCTCCGTCCATGGGATTTTCTAGGCAGGATTACCAGAGTGGGTTGCCATTTCCTTCTCCAGAGGATCTTCCCACCTGATTCTCCCACATTGCAGACAGACACTTTACCCTCTGAGCCTGTAAGAAGTACTAAAATATTAAACAGACACAAAGAGAACAAATAATGCTTTGGGGGAAAAAAAAAAGCCACCAATAGACTTGCTTGATGAAGGGTTGTCATAAACCTTTAATTTGTTAAAAAAATAAAAAGCAATACCTTCAAGACATAATAAAGTGAAGGACAATAAACTGAGGTATGGCTGTATTGGAAGATATATTAAGCTACAATTCTATATCCAGTTCAAAGATCTCTCAAAAATGAAAATAGATTAAACCTTTTTTTGAAGACAGAGAATTCTTTAGCAGACCTGCATTACAAGGAATGTTCTTCATTTTGAAAAAAAATGCCAGAAGAGATTAATCTCTTTACAAAGAAATGAAACACTGCACAAATAATAAAATAGAAGGTACATATATGTACCACTATGTGTCACTGTGCACCGCTCTAGATCTTTCCATCTTTATCTCTCTCTCCTAGAATATCAAGTTACATAATGGAAGGAGAGGCGCCTGGATAAAATCTTTTCTTCCAAATCTATATATTACAAAAACCAAATCTAGAGCTGCCCTATGTTCTTTTATTTGGGATTCTTTTAAGAACGTAGCTCCAGGTGGAGCAATCAGCCACATTTGATACAAATGGTAATCAGTTTGATACTAATAATACATCTTGACATGTATACACTGCTGTATCTAAAATGGATAGTCAATAAAGATCTACTGTATAGCATAAGGAACTGTTCAACATTATGTAACAACCTAAATGGGAAGAGAATTTGAAAAAGAATAGATACATGTATATGTATAACTGAATCACTTTGCTGTACACCTGACACTAACATCGTTAATCAACTGTGCATTCATTTGTGCTAAGTCGCTTCTGTCATGTCTGACTCTGCAACCCTATAGACTGTAGCCCTCCAGGCTCCTCTCTCCATAGGATTCTCCATGCAAGAATACTGGAGTGGGTGGCCACGCCCTCCTCCAGGGGATCTTCCTGATCCAGAGATTGAATCTGCGTCTCTGATGTTTCTTGCATTGGCAGTCAGGTTATTTTCCACTAATGCCACCTATACTGTAATTTGTAAAATAAAAGGTTTCTTAAAAAGGCATTCTTTTGCTTTCTCACTCTAGTCTCCCGTTCACCAGTTATAAAAACTAAGGCCATGCCTCTTAATTGAGTAATAGCGCATATTTTTGGCTGGAGAAGGAAATGGCAACCCACTCCAGTGTTCTTACCTAGAGAATCCTGTGGACAGAGGAGTCTGGTGGGCTGCTGTCCGTGGGGTTGCGCAGAGTCGGCTACGACTGAAGTGACTTAGCATGCATGCATACATTGGAGAGGGAAATGCAACCCACTCCAGTATTCTTGGCTGGAGAATTCCAGAGACAGAAGAGCCTGGTGGGCTTCCATCTATGGGGTCGCATGGAGTCGGACATGACTGAAACGACTTAGCTGCTGCCATATATTTTTATCAGCCTCTGCTTTTGATGGAATTTGAGACACATATGGGATTTGTTAACTCACCTGCTCGGTGAGTGATACATAGCTCTGCATGGACCTAGATTTTTCCCCTAGGTTTCTGCTCCACCATCATCAGGTGAGCTTTTCTCTTGGTTGCAAGATGCTATAGCTTCCATTTGCATGATAACATCTCAGGTCAAAAATATATATATATTTTTCTTCCAGAGTGGAAACCTGTACCAAATGACATCCAGCAGAGGTGACCCCTTGTAATGGTGGCCAGAGTCATGTTGCCTGCCAGGCCTAAAATAATCACTGGCAAAGGGAATGAGACCACTGTGAGCCACGGAGACAAATCATGACTTATTCTTGCGCCTGAAGACAGTGACTATCTCCTATGAAAAATATGAAGGATGTGGTATGGAATCTAACAAAATCAGCTTGGTTAGGAAAGTAGAATGTGTCTTCTATAGACAGTAATTATGCAGCCAACTTCCTCTCTGTCCAACTTTTTGTCCAGATTCTATTGTTGAAAGTTGAAAAAGAATTAAGCACAGAGAAGACAAGCAAATATTTCTCAGGTTAGAGAGACTGACTGAACACACAACACAAAAGCCAACCAGGCCCTAAGTAAGCATTCAAGCCACTGAGGGTTTGCAGTGTGTACTGGGGAGAAGCAAGTGTCTTTGGCAATAACAATGTGTCATAAAAATGAACACTGAGTAAATCTTAAAATGAAGATTCATAATTTGTCTTGTAAATAAGGATGGTGATCAAACTGAGACAGAAGAGTGGAGCATAAATAGTGTGGAAGGTAAATAATAGGATAAGCTAAGTGAAGTGAAGTCATTCAGTTGTGTCCGACTCTTTGCGACCCATGGACTGTAGCCCACCAAGCTCCTCCGTCCATGGGATTCACCAGGCAAGAATACTGGAGTGGGCTGCCATTTCCTTCTCCAGGGGATCTTCCTGACCCAGGGATCGAACCCAGGTCTCCCACATTGCAGGCAGATGCTTTAACCTCTGTACCACCAGGGAAAGGTGCACAGTAAAACAAGAGGAATTCAGGAATTCTGTCTCAGGAATTTATGTAGTTTTTAACCATCTTCTCAGGAGTAGAAGTAGACATTAGCATTATGTGGAAACTTAAGAGTTGAATCTAATAATGCCAGGTTAGCTCTATATTCAATATACTACTACTCAGTAGGAGGTTTAGGCATTTTTCCTCCCCCTTTTTCTCTTTCTTTGCAACCCCTTCCTTCCATTCTCTATCATCCCAACCTCACATTCTCTGTATTAATCTGGACTTATATCTGGTAGATATTGAATTGAGTGGATATTACCTTATAATTTTATTAAAATGGTCACAGTCTTGCAAAATGTTACATTAACAAGGAATATATCCTATTTTTGTGTTTACACATTACAACTGTACATTGCCCTTACATAACAACCCACCATAATTGCAGTTCAGTTCAATTCAGTCACTCAGTCATGTCCGACTCTTTGTGACCCCATGAATCACAGCACGCCAGGCCTCCCTGTTCATTACTAACTCCCAGAGTTCACCCAAACTCACATCCATCCAGTCTGTGATGCCATCCATCCATCTCATCCTCTGTTGTCCTCTTCTCCTCCTGCCCCCAATCCCTCCCAGCATCAGAGTCTTTTCCAGTGAGTCAACTCTTCACATGAGGTGGCCAAAGTACTGGAGTTTCAGCTTTAGCATCAGCCCTTCCAAAGAAATCCCAGGGTTGATCTCCTTCAGAATGGACTGGTTGGATCTCCTTGCAATCCAAGGGACTCTCAGTGGTCTTCTCCAACACCACAGTTCAAAAGCATCAGTTCTTTGGTGCTCAGCCTTCTTCACAGTCCAACTCTCACATCCATACATGACCACTGGAAAAACCATAGCCTTGACTAGACGGACCTTAGTTGGCAAAGTAACGTCTCTGCTTTTGAATATGCTATCTAGGTTGGTCATAACTTTTCTTCCAAGGAGTAAGCATCTTTTAATTTCATGGCTGCAGTCGTCATCTGCAGTGACTTTGGAGCCCCCCAAAATAAAGTTTGACACTGTTTCCACTGTTTCCCCATCTATTTCCCATGAAGTGATGGGACCAGATGCCATAATTGCAGAGTGTGCCATAAATTGGGTTTGTGGGTCTACATACATTGCTACATTCCATAGGCATGTCACTCAGAACTATTTATGATTTAGTTATTCTGCTGCCAAGAGTTGCATTTTTTCTCTTCCATTGACCAAGATTTCTCACTTTTTAATTTCCATTAAACTTCTAGTCATATGTATTGTTCACTTATCTTTCTTACTCCAGTTGTTTTTAAATTTGACAGGCTAAAAACCCATTACAGAACTGAAGTTAATACCTCAGAAAAGGGCATGACTTTAGAATTCATACTTTTATTACAGTAATATCTCATGCTTTAATGCATCTAAGTATACAAGCAGCTTATTTTTAAATAGAAATAAGTTTTGAAAGGGTGCAATAACCAAGGCTTTGAAATCCTCCCAATATTAAATGGCAAAAACGTAATTAATATCTTACTTCCTCCAAAAGCTTTTATGTAATGCTTTGCTGTTATTTATTTTCTTTATAAAACTATATACTTTGGATATTTAATTATACAGCTTCAATAGATTTTATTTAAATGAGTCACTT
>SJYC01085656.1:0-12406 GCA_006408675.1 Madoqua kirkii | reverse complement strand
GTCCATCGAGTCGGTGATGCCATCCGGCCATCTCATCCTCTGTCATCCCCTTTTCCTCCTGCCCCTAATCTCTCCCAGCATCAGAGTCTTTTCCAGAGTCAACTCTTCACATGAGGTGGCCAAAGTACTGGAGTTTCAGATTTAGCATCATTCCTTCCAAAGAAATCCCAGGGCTGATCTCCTTTAGAATGGACTGGTTGGATCTCCTTGCAGTCCAAGGGACTGTCAAGAGTCTTCAACACCACAGTTCACAAGCATCAATTCTTCAGTGCTCAGCTTTCTTTACAGTTCATCTAATCACACTAGGACCACAGCGTTGTCTAACTCAATGAAACTAAGCCATGCCCTGTGGGGCCACTCAAGATGAATGGGTCATGGTGGAGCGGTCTGACAGAATGTGATCCACTGGAGAAGGGAATGGCACATCACTTCAGTATTCTTGCCTTGAGAACCCCATGAACAGTATGAAAAGGCAAAATGATAGGATACTGAAAGAGGAACTCCCCAGGTCAGTAGGTGCCCAACAAGCTACTGGAAGTCAGTGGAGAAATAACTCCAGAAAGAATGAAGGGTTGGACCCAAAGCAAAAACACTACACAGTTGTGGATTTGACTGGTGAAAGAAGCAAGGTCAGATGCTATAAAGAGCAATATGGCATAGGAACCTGGAATGTTACTTCCATGAATCAAGGCAAATTGGAAGTGGTCAAACAAGAGATGGCAAGAGTGACCGTTGACATTCTAGGAATCAGTGAACTAAAATGGACTGGAATGGGTGAATTTAACTCAGATGACCATTATATCTACTACTGTGGGCAGGAATCCCTCAGAATAAATGGAGTAGCCATCATGGTCAACAAAAGAGTCCGAAATGCAGTACGTTGATGCAATCTCAGAAACAACAGAATGATCTCTGTTCGTTTCCAAGGCCAACCATTGAATATCACAGTAATCCAAGTCTATGCCCCAACCAGTAACGCTGAAGAAGCTGAAGTTGAAACATTCTGTGAAGACCTTCAAGACCTTTTAGAATAAACACCCAAAAAAGATGTCCTTGGAGAGTCATTAATATATTTATTGAATTTATATCAATATTGTATCAAATTATCAATCTGCCTTGGGAGTTATCATTAGGTACATATTTACATATGAGAAAAAAGATATTGGCACATAATTTGTACACAGCTAGGCTTCTTTATTGTCAAACTTACTGAAATTAAGATAAAAGAAAAAAAAAGTCCTTTTAGTTCAGAAAGTTCAAATCCATCTGGTGGCAAAAAAGTGAATTGGCAATCAGTGAATTAGAAAGAGACTCTATATTCCAGTGTTCTGAGCCAAGGCAAAATGTTATTATTCCTTTAAAGTAAAGGATGAATAACTTATTTCATTAAAAATGATGGCACAGTAAGTTTAGAATCTCTATTTGCATATTACTTCTGCATCTATGAATTAACATTTGATGTACTCCCTTTAGTCAATTTGTGCACATGCACAGATTTTCATTAGATCTCCAGCAAGCTGCTGCCTGAGATGAAAAAGTCAAGGATCTAACCTTCTCAAATGGTTTAGAAGACATATTTAAGATGAATAAAATGTTATTTCATTCCCTGGATTTAAGAATTAAAGATGAAGAAATAAAAGATAAAAAAAGTAAAAAGTACATATTTGCAGTCAGATTCTTTAGTGGTGAGCTTACTCACCACAGCTAAATACTGCTCCAGAGTGGAAGATACAAAGCTTGGCAAGTCACTGAAAGTCAATCAGCTTTAAATATGGATACATTCAGGGAGCAGTGGTGATCTTCTAAAATGACTTGTTTGAAAACAAACAGAAAGTGATACAAAGGGAGGGCTACCACTGCCAAGGGTAAACACTGTTTTAAAAATACTGTTTCGGTGGAAAACTAGTGATTTTCATAAGGCCAGAGTTTAGCCCTTGCTTGGAAAGTCCAGCTATTTCTTAAGGAAAATGACCTTTTCTGCCCAGGGAGCCCCAGGCAGAAACTGGGCTGAGCGCTCCCAGAGTTTGCTGAGGGGGCTGTCCACACACTGACTCCCTTCTTACCTAAAATAGGCTGCTTCCTGCTTACTATTTAATTAAAATGACTTGTTTGAAAACAAACAGAAAGTGATACAAAGGGAGGGCTACCACTGCCAAGGGTAAACACTGTTTTAAAAATACTGTTTCGGTGGAAAACTAGTGATTTTCATAAGGCCAGAGTTTAGCCCTTGCTTGGAAAGTCCAGCTATTTCTTAAGGAAAATGACCTTTTCTGCCCAGGGAGCCCCAGGCAGAAACTGGGCTGAGCGCTCCCAGAGTTTGCTGAGGGGGTTGTCCACACACTGACTCCCTTCTTACCTAAAATAGGCTGCTTCCTGCTTACTATTTAATTTTTTTTTTCACTTTACAATATTGTATTGGTTTTGCCACACATCAACATGAATCCACCACGGGTGTACACATGTTCCCAATCCCAAACCCCCTTCCCACCTCCCCCCAACATCATCCCTCTGGGTCATCCCAGTACACCAGCCCCAAGCATCCTACACCCTGCATTGAACCTTACTTATTTTTTAAAACTTATTTTTAATTGAAGGATAATTGCTTTACAATATTGATTTCATTTCTGCCAAATATCAACATGAATTAGACATCAGTGTACATATGACCCCTCCCTCTTGAAACTCCCTCCCACCTCCCACCCATTCCTACCCATCGAGGTTGTTATGGAGCCTCCATTTGAGTTCCCTGAGTCATAAGGCAAATTTCCACTGGCTATCTATTTTACATATGACAGTGTATATACTTCCATGATACTTTCTCCGTTTGTCTCACCCTCTCCTTCCTCCCTGCTGTCCATGTCTGTAAGTTTGTTCTCTATGTCTGCAAGTTTGTTCTCTATGTCTGCATCTTCACTGCTGCCTGCAAATAGGTTCCTCAGTACCATTTTTCTAGATTCTGTATATATGCATTAATACATGATATTTGTTTTTCTCTTTTTGACTTAGTGTAATAGGTTCTAGATTCAACCACCTCATTAGAACTGACTCAGATGTGTTCCTTTTATTGGCTGAATAGTATCCCATCATTTATATGTACCAAAGTTTCTTTATCCATTCTTAAAAGAGTATGTGTACTGGGCAGGAAAGATTAAAATAGCTAATCTTCTAGATTAAAAAATTTAAAATCTATAGTTCATACTGATGAGTTCCAGCTTCTCTCAAGGAAATCTTACTTCAGGAAGTTTGTTTTAGTTCTTTGCCAGAAAAGGGTGGAAGTCAGCTTTCAGAGTTCAGGTTGAAATAGCACAGTTCCAAAGTTCAGTAGTTTAGCTTTTCTAATAGTTTACTGAACAACTGCTTAACATAGTAAAGACACTGCCCTAAAAGGTGACTAAAAATGCTTTTGGTTTGACCATGGCTAAATTCTTTAAAATACCACACACTCATACTCAAAATCTCCAGTCTTTATATTTTCATTTGTTACCTAGAAACTTGTCTAATTTTCTATCATTTATGAATCTCTACAAGGAAATGAATGCATCACAAAAGGGCTCTAGTCATTTAGACAGACTGAAGCAGGATAACCCGAGGGATAAGAGTAAAGAATAACATTGCTCCAAACTCAGGGGATGCAGGAAGAGAGGAGAATGACCAGGGACAAACAGACTCCTCAAAATGACCATCTCTGCCTTTTACGAGTGGAAGGAGGTATCTAGCAGAAAGTAGATCTGGAAGCAGCAAAATTTGGGTCCTTTCTCTGAACTGATTCACCCAGGAATATTGAGTTAGCTTGCAAATTTAAGGAAAGACCAGAATGTGTCTCAATTAAAAACAAAAAATGAACTTAATGAAATGTGGCAGGCATATAATGTGTATATGGGTGCGGTGGTGGGGGGTGGTTAGGATTAGCTTAGGTAGATTTTACATTTTCACATGAAGAATCAAGATGACTGAAAGCAACCAAGAATCCCAAGTACAAACATCTTGAAATTGCAACCAAGCCTAATTACTTTTTTAAGTTTGAGCTTTTGCAAGTAAGAGTTCCACTTAATATAATTAGATTTTGTAGCTGTTTGAATTTGTTGAGGCATGTTTCTTATCTCTTTTTATTACCCCTTTTTAGGTGGCGGGTGGCACAATAGGATTATGCAGGCTTTGGAGAGGATCTGCGAAAAACACAACAGAGCTAAAGTCCTTTCATCTTCATCTTAGTAAATCTCTAGACTGGACAGAACCTAGAAGGACAGCAGCTTTTCTTGCTTGTGAAGAAGTCCCAGTGAACTAATCTGCCACACAAGGCATAAAAAGGCAGGAGCAAAACCTGGTTCTCACTTCAACCTCACGCTGTTGGAGGCCGTTGAAAGAAATTAATCTTAGCAGATTTAGGACTGAGGGCTTTATGTCCATATGGATTGGCAGTTGGTGAGACCTCGCTATTAACGGTGCACAATTAATAAAAATATGTCTCTGTTTGCTTCGGTAGCTGTTCAAGCATTAAAAAGCTTATAAAAAGATTGCTTAGACAAAAACCCCACATATGGGCGAGGTCTTGATCTATGCTGGATGTCTTCCATTCAGGAATCCCATTTGCATTTTGCATGGTACATTGCCCTCCAAACACCAATTTGTTATTCATTTTACCAAGATGGACCACACGAGTTAGGGACACAACAAAAATTCTAATACATAAATCAAGGCAAAAAAAGGATAAGGATATCCTACAATGGAATAATGCTACTATTACAGCATGCAGACAGGTTGGAATCTCTACAGCCACCACTTACAGGGTGAAACTGTCTTCTCAGAGCATTTACATTCTCCTGCTTGACAAATGAGTCTGACACCATTTCAATTCTGATTTCAGCAGTAAATTTCAAAATTAAAACAAATTTAATTTTAAATGTCACTTTCATTGCACCTATGTCTAGTAGACCTTACCAACAAAAATTGTAGGCTCTGTGATCCTGAATGATTTTTGACCTGATTTAAACCCTGAGATTAAAAAAAAAAAAAAAAGAGTCACCAACTAATGAAGGCTCGTGCTGGAATATCTCATGCAGCATAATGCTTAATCATATCCGAGGACTGCTCTGTGTTTGCCAAATCTTAGTTCAAATTTTATCAACTTTAATCCATATTTTTATTATATATTGATTGCAATTGAATATTGAAATGATGTTTAAAGAATACTCTGATCCTTATACTAAAAGTAACTTTGTAAATTAACTGAAAATAAAATGAAAATGAAATCACCTAAACTCTATGTCCCCAAAGACAGGTTCACATATCTTGGACATATGCTGACATTGTAGATTATGTGTTATAAAGGTATCTTCACTTTCCCTATCTTTCTATAATTCTTCCAGGTGAGAGTAGGTACATGCCTGAGTTTCCTTTTCAATTTTTTTTTTTAATTTAAGGGAACTTTTTCTTTTACAAATAAAACTTTCCAAGAAAGCCTGTATGGCATTGCTGTTACATGAGTGACAATTGCAAATATTGAAAATAATTCAGTTTCCTTTGAAATTGGTCACAGTTTTTCTACCTGAAACTCTGTTTACCAGAGACATTATAGTCAATCTGCAGATAAATCGCTTAGGTTATATTGGATGTACTAAATAAAGTCTCATATTCTTTCATGCTCTATTGAATTATTTTATAATACACATAGTTAAGGCAAGCATACTATTAAAAGTATTACATCACATTTCCTTTCAAAATTAGTACAATAATTTCATTATTTTGATTGATGTATTAAGTTTATTCATCACCAAAAAGTCTGGCAAGTGAACAAACACATCCATTAAAGGGGGGGAAAAATCAACCTATGACTTCTTTTTCTAGAATAACCCTTCTTGGGCCTTCAGCAAGCAATTACTGAAATAGCTGCTATATTCCCTTGGAAGTTACATGGCTGTATGCAAAGAAGACTTCATCCAGAAGTTTTAAATGCAGATTTCTAGAATAATTTTTATTCAACTGGGATTGGGAAAAATTACATTTTATATTGTAATGTAGATTGAATATAACTATGGTAAAATAGGAATCCTGTCTGTCACTGATTTACTACTTAACTGTAGGAAAACACTTTAAAACAATGCCTCCAGCACTGTTATAATCCCTTCTTTATTGTCAGGGTGTCAGAATATTACATCAGGTAGCCACGAACCTTAAAAGTGATTTATGACTTAAAAACCCAACTAAAGATTTAGTTTAGCTTTATCATTTTCAAAACTACATGAAAAGATCTTTTAAATTATATCCGTTTTTTTGGTCTTGCAATATGACCCACAACAGAGCAGTTAGCTCATTAAAAGAACATATTATGAGAATGTTCTAAATGTTCACATTTTGTTTATATTTTATGACTTTTACTTAGGTTAACATGTGGTACATTTTTACAAAGCCTGATTGTTCACATATTTAATTTCCATGCCCATAAAGCCATATATTTTTAATACAATCCAACCAGCAGGAAATGATCAGACTCTACTAAATATTTTAATATTAGCCTGAAGTTGTGAAGTGAAATATAAAAGAGAAAGTGGTTTTAGAGCCTGTGACATTTCACACTATTCCATCAGTAATAAAAATATATAAATCAACTTTTCTAGAATGTAATTTGGGAATTTTAGAATCCTAATTCCAATGCTATAAAATAATTAATGAAATATGATATGTAAAGTCAATAAAGAGCAAAACACAGAGTTTATATTTTTCTATTAACCCCTTTCCATTTTAATACAAGAAATCTGCATTTTAAAAGAAAAGACAGTTATGTTATACAACCACACATTCTGCTGTTTGTAAATTGGAATCTTGTGTTGTTCTTATACTCATTTTGTGAAACTGCTGATCAATTAGTCTTGTCCTAAATTGTAGGCATTTTTAACAAATCACATTTCTTTTTTAAAAAAGCCTTCTTTTAACCCTTTTTTCTGCCAATTGTAAATGATTATTTTTAAGTTTAGTTCTGTACATATCTCAATTATACATTAAATGAAGGGTTGATGCAACCCTTGTTTGGTGTATATATATATATATGTGTGTGTGTGTGTGTGTGTGTGTGTGTGTGTGTGTGTGTGTATAATGAAGGAGAATCATCTAAGTGGACTCTTCAAATTCTCCCTTCTCAGATAAGGCCATTAAAAAAGACATTAGTAGACATTTTGTGTACAGTCTTCAGAGAGGATAGCCTAAAGTAATCATGTGGAATTGGTTTATGTGTATATGCTAAATCACTTCAGTAGTGTCCTACTCTGCAACGCTCTGGACTGTAGCCCACCAGGCTCCTCTGTCCATGGGGATTCTTCAGGCAAGAATCCTGGAGTGGGTTGCCATGCACTCCTCCAGGGGATCCTCCTGTTTCAGGGATTGAACCTGCATCTCATATGTATCCTGCATTGGCAAGCAGACAATGGGAAGCCCCAGAATTGGTTTGTACCATAAAAAAACTGAACTGAAAAACATACTATTTGTAAAAAGTAGACTAAACAATGTTTGAAACACAATGTTTTAAAGCATTAGTCAACTTTTTAAGTGATGTCAGAGAAAGAAGACATTTCTGTGAGGCTCAGTTCTTTTCCACGAGTAGAATCTGTGTGGGATGGATAAGGAGATCAGAGACATGGAACCTGGCAGAGGACAGAATGTGTACCAGCATGTGGAGAGAGGAGTATTTGACAATTGCTCCTTTGCTGTTTAAAAGTCTTCAATGTCTTTCTAATTCCCTAGATATGAGATATTTAACTGTCCACATTCTGCTTTAAACTACTTCTCTAACCACCACCACTTCCCAAATATAACCTACACTCACGCCTTAATTGGGCTTCCCAATTAAAGAATTCACCTGCAATGTAGGAAACCCAGTATGATTCCTGGGACAGGAAGATCCCCTGGAAAAGGAATAAGCTCCCCATTCTAGTATTCTTGGGCTTCTCTTATGGTTTAGATGTTAAAGAATCCATCTGCAATGCAAGAGACACTGCATTTGAACCCTAGGTTGGGAAAATCCCCTGGAGAAGGGAAAGGCTACCCCACCCCAGTATTCTGGCACTGTATAGTCCATGGGATCGCAGAGTTGGACACAACTGAGCAACTTTCACTTTCACACCTTGCTTAACCACTGAAAGATCCCTGAGCACTATCTGCCTCCCCTTGTACATAATTTGCCCTTTGTCTGAAATGCCCTTTACTTCCTAGCCTATCAAGAAAATGAACATCTCACCTTTGAGAGTCAGTTACCATGTCACTGGTTTGGGGAAATCTGATACACTTTATATATTTATCCTTTGTGCCATCATTAAGACTAGTGATAGATTTTTTATTATATTGATCAAGATGTACTGCAAATATTTTAACATTTGCATCTCACCCATTAGGCCTTAAACTTCTTGCCAGAAAGGAAATTAACTTGCTTTTCCTTTACTTCTGGCTCCTAACATAATGCGTGATATGCAACAGAGATGTAACTTAGTCTTGTTCATAAATGGAAGGATATATGCTCAGAGGGCTCAGATAGTAAAGAATCTGCCTGCAATGCAGGAGACCTGGGTTTGATCCCTGCATCTGGAAGATCTCCTAGCAAAGGGAATAGCTATCCACTCCAATAGTCTTATCTGGGGAATTCCATGGACAAAGGAACCTGGCAGGCTACAGTCCATGGGGTTGCAAAGAGTCAGACTCAATTGAAAGACAAACAATTTTACACTATATGTTTAGATACTACTGGTTAGCAACATCACCAAATAAGCATTAAAAAAACAGAGCTTGGCATTTGTAAATAGAACAGTATGTTTTAATACTCTGTTTTCCACTGATTAAGACACTCACTGGGGATACAATGAAAGAAATACTAGAGATGATACAAGATAAAAAGAATTAAAATAAACAGGTATGGTAATGTATGCAATTGGACTCATTTGCTTATTTTTTTTAAGAGCAAAGTAGAGGATATATTATTTTTTCAAATGATTTAGTCAATGTTGATTGCTTTTTTCTTTGCATATCACTGTTTTTTGACTGGATCGCTTGAGTTCCCTTATTGTAAAGTTTATCTATTCTGAGCTTTCTGTCTACTCATGCAAGGACAGATATCTAAAGTTCATGAACAGAATGGCCGTTAAGATTGCAGGAAAACTAAGGTGCTATAGTAGCTAATTCTATAAAGCTGTGAGACTTTCAATCAAATAATACATACATACAAAACTTAGTTTTAATAACAGTTAAAAATTAGTGAGCTCTCATTTTATGTCAGACATTGACTTCACATGTCAGACATATACTTCACATGTAATCTCTTTAATTTTAAAAATTTATGAAGCATGTTCTATTTTAAGCCCATTTTATAGATGAGAAAGCAAAAGCACAGGAAGTTCACATTGCTAATCAGCGAGAATTTGAGAAAAAGAAGCCTTTCCACGTTTATAATGGTCAAGAGCAAACATAATATGCTAGATGTACTTTCAATTTCTGCTTTACTAATGACAGTCCTTCATCTTAGAATCCCATATCCTGTGAAACCTTAGTAAACTTTCCATGCTTTATTCAAGAATTACTTTTATTTTTCCCTCCTTGTTGCCAAAGGACTTTGCTTGCCCTTCTAATGTAACACTTATTTCATTCATATTTGTGTTATGGTCATATATGTGTGCATATTACTTTTCCTGTGCTAAATTGTAAGCTTCTTGAGGTCAGTGTATAAAAATATCTCTGCTTCATCATTGTAGTGCAATAGGCATGCAATGAATTTATTTGAAATAATTTATTCCTCAAATTTAATAGAGGGCTCTATAGTTTCCAATTTGGCTTCTAATACTGACTATCTTAACCTCGTCTTCATATGGGAAGGGGATAGGATACCTGCTATTTGTAACTAAAGCATGTTTCAGCTAACTAGTTCATTCATTTCTTTCTCATTCGCATGTCTTCTTTCACTAATAACTTTTATTTATTTTTTGTAAGGTGATACAATTTGATAGTGTTTAGTTGGCATTCTGGTTTCTTTAGCTGGAAGTTGGAGGGGCAGCTTTTAGAATTTTTAAAGGTGGTTCTTGTGAAACTTTATATGCAATTCTAGGAGACTTTAGGGCCATCAAAGACTATTTGTAGGGGCAACAAGATTCTTCATGTTTTAATGGGTTTCTGTAAGAGGCAGAGGGTTTACATTTACTGCTAGGCAGTTGACATGCTTATTGGCATAATTCCATCCATTACATCAAGGTACAAAAGAAGAAAGCTCTCTTTATGTGCCTTAGCTGAGTTATTTGAGAAATCTGCACTCCATCCCTTAATGGTGAGATGTGCCATCAAATTCAGTCCTTCCATCTTCACTGTGCCTAAGCTAGGTGCTGTGTCAAGCAGAACAACAGCAAAAATCAAACAAACAAAAGAAGAAACAAATTATCTGGAGAAACAAGGGCTTATGAGAGTCATTAAAAAATATAATTTTGTTATCTTGGAATCAATTTAGAAACACTGGGCTCTTTATAATGTTCCCTTAAAGTTTTTTATAGCCACCAATACAGACCCAGTGTGTAACATGATGTCCAACTGGCACATAGTTTGCCACCAAATCCAGGCTTCAATTGAAGTATAATATTACAAACTATCAGGTATAAAATAAACTACAAGGATATATTGTACAACATGAGGAATATAGCCAGTATTTTATAATAACTATAAAAGGAGTATAACCTTTAAAAATTATAAATCACTATATTATACACCTGTAACTTCTGTAATATTGTACAGCAACTATACTTCAATAAAAAAATAAAATGAAAAAAAGTAAAATGATCCAAAAAAAGCTTCCTCCACAGGTAATGGGCATCTTCAGTTTTCTCACACAGTCTGACTGAGGACTCTGTTGAACTGAAATATAAGAAACTCAGAAGATCCATGTAAATATAGTAATCATGTCTATAATAGCAGAATGCAAGTTTGCCATGAAAGGTTTATGCCAAATACATTATTACTTCAAATCTACTACATCAAAGAACTGCTCTTAACTTGAATTATCTGATTCACCCTGAGTTAATGTCAAACTTTACCTGTTTAAGGACTCAGTCTCACAAGACTACATTCTCCAGGGTATCCAGTTCTGACTTGGCTATGAAGTCAGGCTTCCCCCAAGCCCTCCTGCATATTCAGTTATCTGACAGAGCTCACAGAACTCAGGGAAACATTTTAATTATGTTTACCAATTTATTATAAAGGATGCTCTAAGGATACAAATGAAGAGCCCAAGAGGTACATAAAGTGAGGTCTGAAAACGTCCTGAGAGAGGAGTTTCTTTCCTTTTGGTGTTCAAGTGTGCCACGCTCCCAGCACACACATGCATATGTTCACCAAACTGGAAGTTCTACTAATACCTTCATTTTTATTTAGGTTCCATTGTGTAGGTATGACACCACACTTATGGCAGAAAGCAAAAGAGAACTAAAGAGCTTCTTGATGAAAGTGAAAGAGGAGAGTGAAAAAGCTGGTTTGAAATTCAACATTCAAAAAACTAAGATCATGGCATCCGGTCCCATCACTTCATGGCAAATAGATGGGGAAACAATGGAAACAGTGACAGACTTTATTTTGGGGGGCTCCAAAAATCACTGCAGATGGTGACTGCAGCCATGAAATTAAAAGATGTTTGCTCCTTGGAAGAAAAGTTATGACCAACCTAGACAGCATATTAAAAAGGAGAGGCATTACTTCATCAACAAAAGTCTGTCTAGTCAAAGCTATAGTTTTTCCAGTAGTCATGTTTGGATGTGAGAGTTGGACAATAAAGAAAGCTGAGCACTGAAGAATTGATGCTTTCGAAGTGTGATGTTGGAGAAAACTCTTGAGAGTCCCTTGGACTGCAGAGAGATTCAACCAGTCCATCCTAAAGGAAATCAGTTCTGAATAAACATTGAAAGGACTGATGCTGAAGCTGAAACTCCAACACTTTGGCCACTTGATATGAAGAAGTGACTCATTTGAAAAGCCTCTGATGCTGGGAAAGATTGAAGGCAGGAGAAGAAGGGGACAACAGAGGATGAGATGGTTGGATGGCATCACTGACTCAATGGACATGAGTTTGAATAAGCTCTGGGAGTTGGTGATGGACAGGGAGGCCTGGCATGCTGCAGTCCATGGATAGTTGGATAGGACTGAGCAACTGAATTGACTGACCAGTGAACATTTTCTAAATACTTTTTCCATAAACACCCTTTATAGTTTACAAACACCTGTTTTCTATATCTGGCTGATATTTTTATAATGTTAATCTCTTTGTTTATACTATTTATTCTATTATTTTAAAAGTTTCAAGGAAATGTAAAAAAGTGGGACTCAATTTTTACTAAGCTTTAAGTTTGGTTGTGTTTTATTAAATTTAAAAATACATTTCAAAAATGTTTATAATAAG
>SJYC01085655.1:0-21498 GCA_006408675.1 Madoqua kirkii | reverse complement strand
TTATACACTAATATAAGAGACTGAAAAACATATTTGCTATCTTTGCTCTTTTCTATACATCTTTTTTTTTTTTAGTTAACTTCAGATTAAAAAAATAACTACAAAGTAAGAATTTCTGTTTAACAAGAAAATTATTTGGATGTTATTACTAAATAGTTTCATTACTATCAAATACAAAGTATCTCAAGTTAAAAAAAATCATGAGTGTATTTTTAAAAAGAATAAAGTAATGAAATTAAAATTTATTTGGGGTTTCTCTGGTGGTGTGGTGGATAAGAATCTGCTTTGCAGTGCAGGTGATACCAGTTCAAATCCTGGTCTGGGATGATCCCACAGGCCAAGGAACAACTAAGCCCATGAGCCACAACTACTGAACCTGTGCTCTAGAGCATGGGAGCTGCAAGAACTGAGCCCATGTGCCACACTACTAAAGTCTGTCCACCCTAGAGCCTGTGCTCCAACATAAGTCACCCCAATGAGAAGCTGGAGGACAGTGACTACAGTAGCCTTGCTCACCATAACTAGAGAAAGCCTACATACAGCAACCAAGACCCAGTATAGCCAAAAGTAAAATAAAAATTTATTTGCTTTCATATATTTTTCTTTCCCTAAATAAAAACAGGTATAATATATATGAATAAAAATAGGAAATTTTAAATTTATTGTTATTCCTTCCATTCTCATTTTTTTGCATAATTTTATTTTTTACATCATGCTATTCAAATTTTTTCAGTTTGGAATTCCACTGAGGACTTCTATTTCAGTAATGTAATGTTACAATCTAATAACTTTACAACTCAAAAATTTTATGCTCAGAAAGTCCCAACATTGAATATGGAATTTCTTGAGTCAAATTTGTAAAAAATCCATACACCAAGGTTTAACAAATATATACCACATATATACACACTAGTATCTCAGTCATGTCTGACTCTTTGTAACTCTTTAGACTGTAGCCTGCCAGGCTCCTCTGTCCATGGAATTTTCCAGGCAAGAATACAGGAGTAGATTGCCATTTCCTCCTCCAGGGATCTTCCTGACCCAGGGATCGAATCTGTATCTCCTGATTTCCTATAATTCTGAATATACTTATCCTTCAGGATTTATGTCCCAATTTTTATAGAAACAACTGTGGGTGTGCAATCTCATATATCTAATAGCTTACAATAACACAATACCTCTTTAGCAATACTCTAAGAAGACTGGGATGATAAAGAGTGTTTGAGATATTTCAAATTTAGGATCATAGTCAGTGGATTTTCAAGGATGAATGAAGAAAGAGTAGAGAATAATAACTAGATCTCTGACTGGACAGCTAAATAAAAAGTGATGTCTCTTTCTGATGGAAGTAATAAGAGAATACAGTTATCACACACTAGCTACAGGAAATTGGTTCTAGGACCTTCTATGGACACCAAAATCTGTGGATGATCAAGTCCCATAGTCAGCCCTCTGTATCCATAAATTTCGTGTCTTCACATTCAACCAACCATGTACTTGTAAACATAGTACAGGATCTATAATACTTTGAATCCAAGGATCCAGCCTATAAGTATAGAAAGCCAACTGTATTTTACGAAGAACATACTAAGTTCATCTTTAACATAACTCATCTAGTATTCATGGGACACTCAAATGGAAATATCTAGTGGGATATAAAATATATCAATTCGCGCTAAAATCATGCATTGCCCTTGTCAGTGGTTGTGCATGTGATAGTGAAGTCATGAAGAGTGAGATCATCTAGGGATAAGGGGAGAAGAATAAGATAAAATTCTAGAGACTATTAGCATAAAAGATCATCTCATAAATTTTGAGAAACTCTTATAGTAGGAGGGCAGGGGTAGAAATGGTGATATTACACAGATAAGAGTGAAAATAATTTCAAGAAGGAGAAAGTGATCAAGATAGAGGAAGTGAATCAGCAGTGTTTAAGCTGCAGAAAAGACACTGAATTTCAACAATCAAAACCACCATGAATTTAACATCAAGGATGTTGCTACTGCCCAAGGTTAGAAAAGTTTTAGCTGGGGTTGAGAGAATAATGTTATCAGACATGGGATTTAGAGTTTGAAAGTGCAATAGTATAGACAGTATGCATAGACCATGCTTTCAGAAACATTGATGTATTGATCGCAAAGTGAAAAAAATAGATGACAAAAGGGCTATGTAATGTTGAATAAAACGTTTTCCTTTGAGGAATAATTAGAGACACTTAGCAAAGTTAAATTTTGTGTGTGTGTGTGTGTGAATGAGAGCAAGTGAAAGAGAGAAGGAATAGACAATGGCTTAAACATCTGCGAAAGTTTGGTCATAGACAAAAGGGGGAATGGGGTCCTTTTTTCCTTGGAGAAAAGTTAGAGATGGGATAGAGGAGGAGTTAAAAGAAGCACAAGTAGGTTTTAGGATAGATAAGCTTTTCAGTAATGTTTATTAAACAACTATTGTTGTTAATTAAAGATGAGGTTAAGGAGGAGAGGGAGGGGCAGGTATAGGAAGAGGCATAGGTGTCCCTTCAACTAAGCAAAGGAAGGAGTGGGGGAGAAGGTGAGGGGAAACTTTTGCTGAAGATTTTGAATTTGTGGACTGATTTTTAGATACCATGAAAACTGAGCAACTGCAGAGTACAACTTAAGCTTAAACAGAACCTTGAAAACTTGCTTTCATTCCATCCAAAAATTGCATTGTGCATGATGTTCATCATCAACTGCCAAAAATATCCTTATGTCCAAGGAGAAAATTACTTCAACTGCCCCTCTCGAAATAGTCCCTTGAATTTCTACTTTTTTCATATATATTATTTCTCCACTCTGGCTTGTTTCAACTTTTTGGTGGTTGTTTCCTTTCCCAAACTTTTACAGGCATAATTGAATTAACATGCTTAACATAAAGGAAGACATTTAAAGTCAAATGCCTCTAAGGCATTGAACTCATCAGCTTAGTTCCTTGGTTTTCACTTCCTCTTTATTTTTGGCCCCTGAGGGAACTTCCTTGATTTCTCAAAAGCTAAGCTATACATATAAAAATCTGTTTGTTATATATTATCCTGAATTTCTTGGTGTTTTGAAGAAGTATATTAATATCTGCCATATTAATATAGTTATAAATCTTAGTCTCTTGCTCCTAACTCTAATAGATTTCCCTTGTACCAGGTGTACACATGCACTCTGTCATGTTCAACTCTTTACAACCCCATATATTCTAGCCCACCAGGCTTCTCTGTCCATGGAATTCTCCAGCCAAGAATACTGGGGTGGGTTGCCATTTTCTCCTCCATGGTATCTTCCCATCCCATGGATGGAACTCATGTCTCCTGAGTCTCCTGCATTGTAGGGAGATTCTTTACCACTGAACCATCAGGGAAACTTATATCCTATGGATTCTCCTATCTCCAAACTATTCTTGAATTTTAATTTTAACATGGAGACATCCTTGTCAGTAAGAAATTCTGCAAGGGGAAGGAGGGACTACTACTTTGAAAGCATGAATGATATCTACATCTGTGGCTTTGTGAGGAAGACTTGCTTTCCCTATGCCATGCTCTACAGCTGTGGGCAACATTTGTGGGATGCACAGCTCCACTTATTTGAACAATTTGGTGATATTGGGTCTCCCTGATCTTGGACTCCAGTCTTGGCAGTCTCTCACATTCCTCCTCCCAAGCTTACAATGTTTCACCCTATTGGGTAGAGGCAAGGTGTGGCTGGGTTAAATCCTTTCTCCTGGAAATACAATTTTCTTCTTGTTGTCTGAGTTGAAATTCAATATTCCCTTCGAGCAGTACTATGACATTTTCTGTAGAAAACTTCTGATACCCCCATCACCCCTTCCTGCGTCAGTATTGTTATCTATAAAATACCCAATCATTGCATACTGCTGGTGGTAGTAACTTAGTCCCTAAGTCGTGTCCAACTTTTACAACCCCATGGACTGTAGCCCACCAGGCTCCTCTGTCCATGTGATTCTCCAGGCAAGAATACTGGAGTGGATTGCCATGCCCTCCTCCAGAGGATCACTCCAACCCAGGGATCAATCCCAAATTCCCCACATTATAGGCAGATTATTTATCTGAGCCAGTCAAAGCTATGCTTTTTTAGTAGTCATGTATAGTTGTGAGAGCTGGACCATAAAGAAGGCTGAGGGCCAAAGAATTGACTCTTTTGAATTGTGGTTCTAGAGAAGACCCTTGGGAGTTCTTTGGACAGCAAGGGGAGCAAACCAGGATCTAAAGGAAATCAACCCTGAATATTCATTGGAAGGACTGATGCTGAAACTGAAGCTCCAATAATTTGGCCACCTGATGCAAAGAGCCAACTCACTGGAAAAGACCCTGATGCTGTGAAAGACTGAAGGCAGGAGAAGAAGGGGGTGACAGAGGATGCGATGGTTGGATGGCATCCCTGATTCAGTATATGAGTTTGAGCAAACTCCAGGAGATAGTGAAGGACAGGGAAGCCTGGCATGCTGCAGTCCATGGGTGTGCAAAGAGTGGGACAGGACTGAGTGACTGAACAACAATTGAAACAGGAGGGAAGAGGGTCAGATACAACTTTTGAAAAAGTGACATAGCCTGAGGACACAACATAAACAGATTAGAATCAGATGGGTTCAAGATGGCAGACAACTCAACTTCAACTAGACCTTGATCCTCAAAGTGTTAGTCACTCACTTAGTAGACTGCCAGGCTTCTCTATCAATGGGATTCTCCAGGCAAGAATACTGGAGTGGGTTGCCATTCTGGACACCAGGGGATCTTCCTGACCCAGGGACTGAACCTGGGTCTCCCACATTGTGGGCAGATTCTGTACTCTCTGAGGCACCAAAAAACTTCCCTTGATCCTCAATCAGCAAGCTAAATGATATACCTAGAGGCACCATGATATTTCCAAGGCACTGTTAAAAGAACAGACATTGGGCAGTGGCCCAATTTCTGGAAATTTCCCTTTCCCAAAAGAGCTGGAATAATCCTCTCACTTATTAGTCCATGAAATTCAGTTCAGTTCAGTCACTCAGTCGTGCCTGACTCTTTGCGTCTCCATGAACTGCAGCACGCCAGGCCTCCCTGTCCATCACCAACTGCCAGACTTCACTCAAACTCATGTCCATCGAGGCAGTAATGCCATCTAGCCATCTGATCCTCTGTTATCCTCTTTTCCTCCTGACTACAATCCTTCCCAGCATCAGTCTTTGCCAGTGAGTCAACTATTCGTATGAGGTGGCCGAAGTACTGGAGTTTCAGTTTTATCATCAGTCCTTCTAAAGAACATCTAGGACTGATGTCCTTTAGAATGGACTGGTTGGATCTTCTTGCAGTCCAAGGGACTCTCAAGAATCTTCTCCAACACCACAGTTCAAAAGCATATATTTTTTGGCACTCAGCTTTCTTCACAGTCCAACTCTCACATCCATACATGACTACAGGAAAAACCATAGCCTTGACTAGACAGACTTTTGTTGGCAAATTAATGTCTCTGCTTTTCAATACGCTATCTAGGTCGGTCACAACTTTCCTTCAAAGGAGTAAGCATTTTTTAACTTCATGGCTATAATCACCATCTGCACTAATTTTGGAGCCCCAAAAGATGAAGTCTGGAACTGTTTCCACTGTTTCCCCGTTTATTTCCCATGAATTGATGGAACCAGATGCCATGATCTTTGTTTTCTGAATGTTGAGCTTTAAGCCAACTTTTTCGCTCTCTTTTTTCACTTTCATCAAGAGGCTCTTTAGTTCCTCATCACTTTCTGCCATAAGGGTGGTGTCATCTGCATATCTGAAGTTATTGATATTTCACCTGACAATCTTGATTTCAGGTTTTGCTTCTTCCAGCCCAGCATTTCCCATGATGTACTCTGCATATAAGTTAATTAAGCAGAGTGACAATATACAGCCTTGACGTACTCCTTTCCCTACTTGGAACCAGTCTGTTGTTCCATGTCCAGTTCTAACTATTCCTTCCTGGCCTGCATACAGATTTCTCAAGAGGCAGGTTAGGTGGTTTGGTATTCCCATCTCTCTCAGAATTTTCCAGTTTATTGTGATCCATACAGTCAAAGGCTTTGGCATAGTCAATAAACCAGAAATAGATGTTTTTCTGGAACTCTCTTGCTTTTTCCATGATCCAGTGGGTGTCGGCAGTTTGATCTCTGGTTCCTCTGCCTTTTCTAAAACAAGCTTAAATATAAGGAAGTTCAAGATTCACGTATTGCTGAAGCCTGGCTTGGAGAATTTTGAACATTTCTTTACTAGCGTGTGAGATGAGTGCAATTGTGCAGTAGTTTGAGCATTCTTTGGCATTGCCTTTCTTTGGGATTGGAATGAAAACTGACCTTTTCCAGTCCTGTGGCCACTGCTGAGTTTTCCAAATTTGCTGGCATATTGAGTACAACACTTTCACACTATCATCTTCCATGATTTGAGATAGCTCAGCTGGAATTCCATCACTTTCACTAGCTTTTTTCATAGTGATGCTTTCTAAGGCCCACTTGACTTCATATTGCAGGATGTCTGGCTCTAGGTAAGTGATCATACCATCATGATTATCTTGGTCATGAAGATCTTTCTTGTACAGTTCTGTGCATTCTTGCCACGTCTTAATATCTTCTGCTTCTGTTAGGTCCATACCATTTCTGTCCTTTATCAAGCCCATCTTTGCATGAAATTTTCCCTTTGTATCTCTAATTTTCTTGAAGAGATCTCTAGTCTTTCCCATTCTGTTGTGTTTCTCTATTTCTTTGCATTGATAGCTAAGGAAGGCTTTCTTATATCTCTTTGCTATTCTTTGGAACTCTGCATTCAGATGGGTATATCTTTTTCTCCTTTGCTTTTCACTTCTCTTTTAACAGCTATTTTTAAGGCCTCCTCAGACAGACATTTTGCTTTTTTTGCATGTCTTTTCCATAGGGATGATCCTGATCCCTGTCTCCTGTGCAATGTCACAAACTTCCATCCATAGTTCATCAGGCACTATCTATCAGATCTAGTCCTTTAAATCTATTTCTCACTTCCACTGTATAATCATAAGAAATTTTCTTTAGGTCATACCTGAAAGGTCTAGTGGTTTTCCCTACTTTCTTCAGTTTAAGTCTGAATTTGGCAATAAGCAGTTCATGATCTGAGCAACAGTCAGCTCCTGGTCTGGTTTTTGCTGACTGTATAGAGCTTCTCCATCTTTGGCTGCAAAGATTATAATCAGTCTGATTTTGGTGTTGACCATCTGGTGATGTCCATGTATAGAGTCTTCTCTTGTGTTGTTGGAAGAGGGTGTTTGCTATGACCAATGCATTCTCTGCAAAACTCTATTAGCCTTTGCCATGCTTCATTCCATATTCCAAGGTCAAATTTGCCTGTTATTCCAGGTGTTTCTTGAACTCCTACTTTTGCATTCCAGTCCCCTCCCCAGCCCATAAAAGCTAACCACACAACATTTTGAGGCCACCACACTCAATTTCCGTGATGGCCCACTCTCTGTCTGGAGGGTGTTTCTCTCCAAATAAGTCCACTTCTTTCCTATAACATTGTCTCTCCGTGAATTCTTTACACAATAAGACATCAAGAACCTGATCTTCATTACTGTGGATTTTGGCTGGGTTTGAGTCCCAGCCACGTAGGTTCAAGTTCCAGTCTGAGGTAAATGCTTTTATAATCACAAACACAGTCACACATTATTGCCTTTTGCTGTGGTCCGCCACATTTTAGGAAGAACCCTAGTTTTCAATGTTAAAAGAATGTTTTAATCCAAAAATTGGTGTGAAATGTTGAATAATAGCCCCCAAATGTGTTTGTGCCCTAAACCTGTCAACTACAAATTGACACTTAGCAAGAGCATTTGCCAGCAACTCAACAACAACAAGGGAGTTTAGCTGCTTATTGAGCTTATGTGCAGAGAACATCATGAGAAATGCTTGGATGAAGCACCAGCTAGAATCAAGATTGCTGGGAGAGATATCAATAACCTCAGACAGGCAGACAACACCACCCTTAAGGCAGAAAGTGAAGTGAAACTAAAGAGCTTCTTGATGAAAGTTAAAGAGGAGAATGAAAAAGCTGGTTTGAAACTCAACATTCAAAAAAGTAAGATCATGGCATCTGGTCCAATCTCTTCATGGCAAACAGATGAGGAAACAATGGAAACAGTGATTTTTTTTTGGCTTCCACAATCACTGTACATGGTGACTATAGCCATTAAAATAAAGGATGCTTGCTCCTTGGAAGAAAAGCTATGACCAACCTAGACAGCATATTAAAAAACAGACATTACTTTGCCAATAAAGATCCATCTAGTCAAAGCTATGGTTCTTTCAATAGTCACGTATGGATGTGAGATTTAGACCCTAAAAAAGTTGAGCACTGAAGAATTGTGATGTTGGAGAAGACCCTTGAGAGTCCCTTGGACTGCAAGGAGATCAAACCAGTCAATCCTAAAGGGAAAAGTCCTGAATATTCATTGGAAGGACTGATGCTGAAGCTGAAATGCTAATACTTTGGTCACCTGATGTGAAGAACTGACTCCTTGGAGAAGACCCTGATGCTGGGAAATATTAAAGGCAGGAGAAGGGGATGACTGAGGATGAGATGGTGGGATGGCATCACCGACTTAACAGACATGAGTTTGAGCTAGCTTCAGGAGTTGGTGATGGACACGGAAGCCTAGCATGCTGCTGTCCATGGGGTTCCAAAGAGTCAGACATAACTGAGTGACTGAACTGAACTGTGACTATTGAACCCTTTGCTGCTGCAGCTGTGGACCTTCAACATCCCCTGAGAGGAATTCAGGATGGAGAATGAGATACTCTGTGTTCCAGGGAACCTGGTGACAGGTCTTTGGATAGTTATCCAATCTTTGCATTTCTTCATATCTAGAAAAAACACAAAATCCCTTCATGGTGAATCAGCCTACTAGCAGGAAACCTTTTGTAAGCTAAGTGTTTGATTGGACTGAACTCCCTCCTTTGCCCATATCTTATAAATTGACCTTCACCCACTGCCTCTTTGGACCAAAATCTCAGAGCTATCTGAATTATCTCCTGGGCTAAAGTCCTCATTTTGCCCCAAATAAAATGACTCAGAACTCTCATATTGTGCATCTTTTTCAGTAGAGAAACTAGATTTTGTGAATATATTTTGCATTATATGATAAAGCTAAGATTTTGCACAAGGACTAAATTAAGGATCTAGAGATGAAGAAATGATCCTGATTCAGTTCAGTTCAGTTGCGTCCAACTCTGTGACCCCATGGACTGTAGCATGCCAGGCTTCCCTGTCCATCACCAACTCTCGGAGCTTATTCAAACACATATCCATCAACTCGGTAATGCCATCCAACCATCTCAAGCTCTGTTTTCCTCTTTTCCTCCTGCCTTCAATCTTTTCCAGCATCAAGGTCTTTTCCAGGAAGTCAGTTTTTGTATCAGGTGGCCAAATTATTAGACTTTCAGCTTCAGCATCAGTCCTTCCAATGAATATTCAGGACTGATTTCCGTTAGCATTGACTGGTTGGATCTCCTTGCAGTCCAAGGGTCTCTCAAGAGTCTTCTCTGACACAACAGTTCAAAAGCATCAATTCTTTGGATCTCAGCTTTCTTTATAGTCCAACTCTCACATTCATGCATGACTACTGGAAAACCATAGCTTTGACTAGATAGACCTTTGTTGGTGAAGTAATGTCTCTCCTTTTTAATATACTGTCTAGTTTGGTCATAGCTTTTCTTCCAAGGAGCAAGCATCTTTTAATTTCATGGCTGCAGTTATCATCTTCAGGGATTTTGGAGCCCCCAAATTTAAACTCTGCCACTGTTTCCATTGTATCCCCATCTATTTCCCATGAAGTGATGGGACCAGATGCCATGGTCTTGGTTTACTGAATATTGAGCTTTAAGCCAACCTTTTCACTCTCCTCTTTCACTTTCATCAAAAGGCTCTTTAGTAGTTCTTCACTTTCTGCCATAAGGGTGGTGTCACCTGAATATCTGAGGTTATTGATATTTCTCCTGGCAGTCTTGATTCCAGTTTCTGCTTCATCCAGCCCAGCATTTCTCATGATGTATTCTTCATATAAGTTAAATAAGCAGGGTGACAATATACAGCCTTGACATACTCCTTTCCCAACTGATTATCTCAGTACAACTATGAGGGTCCTCATGAGAGGGAGGCAATAGAATTACAGTCCAGGCAAAGCTCTATGACAATGATAGAGCAGATATTGAAGTGATGTAGCCAGCAAGCAAAGGATGCTAACAACCTCTAGAAGCTAGTAGAAGCAAGGAAGACTCTCTCTTGGAGCCTCCAGAAGGAACCATCCCTGCTAACATCCTGATTTTAGCCTCATGACCTTCATTTTGGACTTCAGAACTCTAGAACTAATAAGAACTAGATCCAGGTTGTTTTAAGCCACTACATTTGTGGTAAATTTGTTATACTAACCAAAGGGCATTAATATTGCAGAGATATCAATTCTAACTACATGTTGGAATAGTTTCTTTGATTTGGCTTTCATTGCTTTTGTTATTAGAATCACGCATAATCGCCTGCCTCAGGGGACCCTGCCCCTCTGCACCTATTGTTTAATCTTACTTGTTTAGCTCATGGGGAGATAATCTGACCCTGTCCATCTGTGAAAAGACAAGATTAACACACCTCTTCCAAGGGCTGATCATTCTGGAGATGCTTTGCAAGACTGAAGGCCCTTTTTACTTTACTACCTCACTGCCTCTCCCTCTCTATTGTGCCTTTTGAATTTAGTTTCTCAATGCTTTTCTCTTTGGTTCTATGAAAGAATCTGGCATCCAGACCTTGATGAGAGACCTTAGTCTGCCATCCTCTGGGTCAGCTGGCTTTCCTGAATAAATCCTTACTTCAACATCTCATCTTAGATTCATTGGCCTATCGTGTAGCAGAGCAGTCTCCAACTTGGTAACAATATGTTGGGAAATTTAAATATACATAAGAATAAACACTCTTTTTTTCCTCCCAGGATAATAGTAAATGTAGACAATGTGGTTGTTTCAGTTTTTGTGACCCCATGGACTGCAGCACGCCAGGCTTCCTTGTCTTTCACCATCTCCTAGAGTTTGCTCAAACTCAGGTCCATTGAGTCAGTGAAGCCATCCACCATGTCAATCTCAGCTGCATTCTTTCCACCCATCCTCATCTTCTTAAGTACTTAACTTTTAACAAACTCAACTTTTAAATATGTTGAATCCTAAAGACTATTCACTGTTCTAACAGTATAAATAAATGGTATGATTTTAACTTAAAAACACAAGCCTAAATCAAATACCGACCCAGACATTTAAAATTATTCTCACAGGTTAAAATATTTTAAACATTTCGAGCACAGAAAACAATAAAAACACACAAACTCCTTAACCCACATGTATAAAGGGAATGGATCCTCTCAAACACTGCTGTACTGAATCCTAAATCTTTCTCTGATAGTTACTTGCAAGGGGACAGAAACAATTTATTATCACACACAACTCTGGGATTACCTTCTCACTTTACTGAGCTTACCTAAAAGAGAGGAGATAGTGGCTGAGACACGACTGGACCAAATCCCTGCACAAGCAGGAATTTTAATTTTTATTCATGGCCTGCAACAGGGACTTAAAGAAAAAAACAAAATGGTCTCATGTTCCGTATGCTTGAGATCTGAGGCAAATTGTTCCTCATTTTTCAAACCAAAATACATTCCGTACCTCTTCCCATGTGGCTACACCAATGAATGGTTATTGCTTTTCTTTAGCTTTTAAGAGCAAATACTAATATGATATAAATAAAGTACCAAGCACCGGCATAAGTTCTTAAGATATATTAGCTCATTTAATCTGTGAATTGAGATACTAGGTCCCTGTGGTGACCTCAGCATCTTATCAACATCAACAAATGAGGACTGTATACTTGTATAACCAAAATAGCCTGTAGCTAGATGGGCAGGGGTAATAGAGTCAACATTTGTTCAATAATATCTAAGATCAACACATTAAAGTTAATTAGTTTGAATATAACCAACTCTAGTAAGCAGTGAAAGGGAATACTCCAGGGGCAACAGATCCCAGTGAGGGAATAACAGGTTCTTCAGACTAAACTCTTCATCAACTAGAACAACTTGTAGCTCAAGGACACTTGCTCACCAGCTGGGATGCATTTTTGTCTTTCAACTCTTCTTAACTCTCGAAGGTTAAAGTCTTTAGCTGGAGTCTCAGGCCCTGTCCTTGATGGGGCCTGGCAGAGGCCTGATAAGCAGCAGGTCTAAGGAGAGGGAAAGTGTCCACAGCGATGCAGTAACTATTGCGCCATCAAATGCAATCCCACCCAAAGGGTAAGGTGCTGTGACCTTTACTACAGCTCCCAAAGCGTGGAGGTGCGTTGTGATTACTGATTAGAAAGTTTATTCTGAGCAGATTAAATAATTTCATAATGGAAAATAAAAATAAAGTTGCTAGTCTGAAAACAAATATACATGTTTATGAAAGTTTACTCTTCTAGTTCCTCTTTGAACACACAAGCCAAAGAACTGGTCATAATGTGGTTCATTCTAGAATTTCAACACCATAAATTGGACACTATCTCACATATACCTAATAAGATAATTCTTATAAAATCCCTGAGTTACCAATTAAGGAAGTGAACCTTACAGAAGGCTGAATAAGAAGAAGCAAAGTTATGATTCAGGCCCAGAGCTCCTTGAATCCCAAGCTAGCTCTTGAATCCCTGCCCAGTGCTATAAAAGGGCTTTCAGTCTCTTGCAGTTGGTTCAGGAGTAAGACCTCTGGTAGACCACCGAACTCTGAAATTGCAGATTAAATGAAAAAGAACATGAGAACTTTGTTAAACCATTCCTCCTTTCAGTTAATGACAAATGATAAATGAAAATGATACTCTGTGGGGATTTGTTATGAATAAGATCTGTCAAATCACACAACAAAGAAAAAGATATATCCTTACTATTTTTCCTTCGGATTGGAAGAGAGGTTAATTTCAGATGGAGAATAGGAAAGGGAAGTTTTTCAAGTTTGTCATTTCAAGCTATCAAACTTGAAAAATGGTAAAACTTCTAATCATTATCTCATAATGGCTGCAAATTTTGGTGCAAATCTTCCCATTATTTCAATGACTTAATACATACAGCACCCAGCAACCTACATTTTAATAAATGACAATTTATTGCTGGAAGTAATTTTGTTTAAGCTATTTTTACTTCTTTTTCCCCCTGTTGTTAACTCTTGGAAATACTCCTAATCAGCATATTCAGCCCTTTGCTCATTATGGAAGTGCTACATGCTGCTGTAGTTTATAGCTTTCCTTTTGTTTAAGGTTAGAGAAAATCTTCTGGATAACTCATTTTTTAATAATTCCCTGGGTCCAAGAATTCATATTTCATTTTTAAAGCAGTAAGCTTTATTTTCTTTTATGCCAGATAATCTACAAGTTATAAACATACCACAAAAATTCTTAAACATGGTGAACCTTTTACAAACCGAAATAAAAACTTCAATTTACAACGTTAAAAAAAAAAAAAGATCTGTATGTTTATTCTTTTTAGGATTATTTTTAAAAATAAGGTCAACATTTAGCATATTTCAGTGCTACACAGACTTAATTTTTTCCTTCTAGGTAGCCTCTGATTTGCTTCAATCCTATCTTGGAGCAGAATCAGCATTTTGGGGGATTCTAACTTTCTAAGTAAACGTTTTACTGAAGACTCCATGGGAAATGAAGACATTTAATAAGTTTCTCTGGTTGATGTCTCCATTTCTTCCAAAGATCCCTATGACATCCTTTAGACATTTTATCTCCCCTTTTTCGGACTTAGCAGGACATCCAAATAACATATTAAGTGACTTTTTGCAGCCAATAGTTTTGAAAGAATTGTTATAATTTTTCTTTTGAAGTTATTTAGCTAGAAGTGACTTTTAAAATCACAATGGGCTCTAATTGTACCGTGCTAATCATGCTAACTCATGGATTCTTGCAAAGTGAAAAGAGGTAACCTAAAATTGTTCTCATAATCATGACTTTTAGAATTCAAATTTTAACAATTAATGAAGTTAACACAAGGTTTTATTTGGTAGTCATTTAAAACTTAACTATTTCTCTATTTAAATATTTATTTAAGTATTTTCATTTATTTAAGTATTTTTCATTATGCAAGTTTTGGCTTGCATTTTTTTTTTTCTGTAATTTGGAGCCAGTCTTCCTCAGATCTGACATAGTTTCAGAGGACCTTGTAGAGCCTCAACATCATGCCTTTGGATGCTAGTGCAGAAGATGTCTAAACTGCTAGGCAAAATCCCTTCAGGATTCTCATCCTTTTAGTTCTGGCCCTTAACTAGCATAATACACTCAGGAAAATGCAAGCTTGATATTTAGCCACCCTTAGCCACTTTGACCCCACTCCAGTACTCGTCTGGAAAATCCCATAGACAGAGGAGCCTGGTAGGCTGCATTCCATGGGGTCCCTAAGAGTCAGACGCGACTGAGCGACTTCACTTCCACTTTTCACTTTCATCCATTAGAGAAGGAAATGGCAACCCACTCCAGTGGTTTTGCCTAGAGAATTCCAGGGACAGAGGAGCCTGGTGGGCTGCCTTCTATGGCGTTGCACAGAGTCAGACATGACTGAGGCGACTTAGCAGCAGCAGCCATTTTGAAAGCCTCAAATCATAAGGAAATACAAATTTGATAAATGCAAATCTTTCACTTGAGAGAAAGCTATCTCTAAGAAAAAAATTACCTCCTCCTCAACTGGTGAAGAGGTGAATATTCTTGGCCCTTGGCAGATCTGCTCAAGCTGTTTTCCCGTAAGATGTCGGGCAGACACTGTGGTGGAGACTCCCTCTGGCATAGGAGGGAGTGTAACAGGGGCCGGGCCATCACAACCTTCAGTGTCTCCATCTACAACACAGATGGAACCAGGCTGGATCTGCTCGCCTTCCCTGATGGCACCTTCCCCCAGGCTGCCAAGCCTCTGACCGTGCTCAGTCTGTGACCTCCTTCCTGGCCTTCAGCTTCCTGGCTGCTGGGTTGAGAGGTGGCTGAAAGAGAGCGGGAGCTAACGGCTTTGTCCAAACTGAAGTCAGATCACACCCATCTTTGTCATCACCCTCCATCTCCTCCATCTCACTCCATGTATAAATCAAAGTCCCTGCAATGGCCTCACGGGATCTAGATCCTCAGACTTTCGGGCCCTTTCTCCTGCTTTCCTCTGGTCCCCACCACTCCAGCAGTGCTGGCCCCTGTGCTGCTCCTGGAACTAGACTTCTGTTCAGTCCACTTGCTCCCTCTGCACAGCACCCTCTTCTCCCAGGTTTTAACTCCCAATTCCCCTCCTTCACGTTTTCCTTAGACTCAATTTGTTTTGCTCTTTAGTACTTATCACCAACAACATCTACAACCTCACTAACCTTGTTGTCTTTGCCTTCTGGACTCTACATGCTATGAAACAGGGTTTTTGCCTGTTTTGTACAATGTTGTACTCTTAATGCCTAGAACATTTCTTTGCTCATTTTACATGATATTTCAGTATTTGTTCATTGAGTGGGTTCATAATACATTTCTTCTTAAAGAAGTCAGTGGGAAGATTGAGGAGATATTTAGTGGTAGTATTTAGGCCTCTACCAACTCAAGACTCAAAGGTTCTCCCTTTAATCTAATCCCAAATTTCTTAGGAGGGCTGTCCAACCCAACTGTGAGGCCATTTTGGGGAGAGAGTTTTTCCTTTGGGCTAGTGATTTCTATCTGGCAAAGGTTCATGTCCCTTGCTCCTTGTAGGTTCTCTCCAGAAATCAGGCTAGAACTGATCTTGACCTTGTCAGTCAACTCTGTTGTGAGGAACATACTAGAAATAGGATTTTTAAAAATGAGGACTGAGAAATGGTGCTTTCTTTTAGCTGGGTCCAACACATTTTAGTACAAGATTTGATTCTGTTATGAGGCCCATAATCAAATGACGGGAGGGTATCTGCTTATCCTACTCTCCCTTAGACCCTTGCCTGTGGAGCACTGAACTTTAAGGGTGCATATCACTTTCTGCTCCCCAAGTGTGCACCACCACGGCTCAACTGGCCAATCTTCCTCCTTTTAGAAAGCACATGTTACCTCCTTATCTTCCCCTTTCTGTTCTCTCAGAACTGTGAGAGCTTAAGAAGTCCTTGGTGACACTTTGTCAGCAGTATATCCATAGTCTATATAATTTCTCACACAGTGATCTAACTCCCTCCGGCCAGATTCTGCAAGGAACTTTCATTAGCACTTTTCACCAGCAGGACTCCCATAGTATTCTACAAAAGTATCCTGTCTCACACCCTTCTTTTCTCTTCCGCTCATGTAATCTCTGTTGCTCTTTTAGCAGACTGATCATCCCTGTGACTTCTCTAGTGAATGATTTAAACACAACTCAAGTATTTCCTCTGGTCCCTGGTATTTTGCTCCCAATACACACTCTGTCTTTACAATCTGTGTGAGAAAACATTAGGCCCTTTGGTTCATGTAACTGTTCCAGGTATAACCTGGATAGACATTACATTCTCACAAGATTCCTTTTAAACACCAAGAATAAGTAAACAAATAAATGAAAGAAAAAATAATACATCCATCAAGAATGTCTCCAAACAGTTGCAATTCTGGATGACTGAATTAGAAAAATTCTATATATAAAATATATTTATAATTTGGTATACAGACTCACTGATTTATTTAATGATTAATTTGTTATAGTGAGTATATCAGAGGCTCCAATAAAAACATCGTGTACTTAAAATAATTTGAGATGTTTATTTACAAAATACTGATTTACTTCAAAAGTGTGATTGTAGGAGAACCCAAAGAATTGTGGAATAACTCAGAGGTAGTTTAGTAACTGCCAGGTGTTACCACCCCTCAACCTGAAACGGGGTGGGGAGGGCAGTTTCAGGAATGTGGAAAGAATGTAAAAGAGCTGCCTGGGCAGGAGTAGTCATTTCTATTGTGGTATAAGGGAGCAAAGAAATAAATATCTTCAACATGTTTTCTTCTCTTTCACATCTTAGATTTTCATTGGTCCTTCGCAACTGGACAACACAGGTCATAGATAGAAGCCTTTCTATTTAGTCCTTTTAAGTCATGCTCCACCTCAAACCATAAAAAGAGATGGGTGGATCTGGGAGAGAAGTGCAATGGAGGGGAAGTAAAATAGAATTATAGCAGAGCTATTTAAAATTCTAAAAGATGATGCCATTAAAGTGCTGCACTCAATATGTCAGCAAATTGGAAAATCCAGCAGTGGATTTTTCACAGTATTTGAAAGATCAATTGTCATTCCAGTTCCCAAGAAAGGCAGTGCTAAAAAAATGTTCAGACTATTGGATAATTTTGCTCACTTACCATACTAGTAAGGTTATGCTCAAAATCCTTCAAGTTAGGCTTCAACAGTACTTGAGTTGAGAACTTCCAGATGTACAAGCTGAGTTTAGAAAAGGCAGAAGAACCAGAGATCAAATTGCCAACATTCACTGTATCCTAGAGAAAGTAAGGGAATTCCAGAAAAACATCTGTTTCACTGACTAAGCTAAAGCCTTTGATTGTGTAGATCATGATAAACTGTGGAAATACCAGACCATCTTACCTGTCTCCTGAGAAACCTATATAAGGTCAAGAAGCAGCAGTTAGAACTTCATATGGAAAAACTGACTGGTTCAAAACTGAGGAAGGAGTACGACAAGGGTGTATGTTGTCACCCTGTTTATATAACTTTTATGCATATCATGAAAACTTATGAGTTACAAGCTGGAATTGACACTTCCAGGAGCAATACCAGCTTGTGTTTCTTCCAATCCAGCGTTTCTCATGATGTACTCTGCATAGAAGTTAAATAAGCAAGTACAGCCTTGACGTACTCCTTTTCCTATTTGGAACCAGTCTGTTGTTCCATGTCCAGTTCTAACTGTTGCTCCCTGACCTGCATACAGATTTCTCAAGAGGCAGGTTAGGTGGTCTGGTATTCCCATCTCTTTCAGAATTTTCCACAGTTTATTGTGATCCACACAGTCAAAGGGTTTGGAATAGTCAATAAAGCAGAAATAGATGTTTTTCTGGAACTCTCTTGCTTTTTCAATGATCCAGCAGATGTTGGCAACTTGATCTCTGGTTCCTCTGCCTTTTCTAAAACCAGCTTGAAAATCTGGAAGTTCAAGGTTTACATACTGCTGAAGCCTGGCTTGGAGAATTTTGAGCATTACTTTACTAGCATGTGAGATGAGTGCAATTGTTCGGTAGTTTGAGCACTCTTTTGCATTGCTTTTCTTTGGAACTGGAATAAAAACTGACCTTTTTAAGTGAAAAAGTTGGCTTAAAGCTCAACATTCAGAAAACGAAGATCATGGCATCCAGTCCCATCACTTCATGGGAAATAGATGGGGAAACAGTGGAAACAGTGTCAGACTTTGTTTTTCTGGGCTCCAAAATCACTGCAGATGGTGACTGCAGCCATGAAATTAGAAGACGCTTACTCCTTGGAAGAAAAGTTATGACCAACCTAGGTAGTATATTCAAAGGCAGAGACATTACTTTGCCAACTAAGGTCCATCTAGTCAAGGCTATGATTTTTCCTGTGGTCATGTATGGTTGTGAGAGTTGGACTGTGAAGAAGGCTGAGCGCTGAAGAATTGATGCTTTTGAAGTGTGGTGTTGGAGAAGACTCTTGAGAGTCCCTTGGACTGCAAGGAGATCCAACCAGTCCATTCTGAAGGAGATCAACCCTGGGATTTTTTTGGAAGGAATGATGCTAAAGTTGAAACTCCAGTACTTTGGCCACCTCATGAGAAGAGTTGACTCATTGAAAAAGACTTTGATGCTGGGAGGGATTGGGGGGAGGAGAAGGGGACGACAGAGAATGAGATGGCTGGATGGCATCACGGACTCGGTGGACGTGAGTCTGAGTGAACTCCGAGAGATCGTGATGGACAGGAAGGCCTGGCGTGCTGTGATTCATGGGGTCCCAAGGAATTGGACATGACTGAGCGACCAAACTGAACTGAAGAGCAATACCAACAATCTCAGATATGCAGATGATAACACTTTAATGTCAGAAAGTGAAGAGGAACTAAAGAGCCTCTTAAGAATGAAAGAGGAGAATGAAAAATCAGGCTTAAAATTCAATATTAAAAAAAACTAAGATCATGGCATCTGGTCCTATCACTTCATGGCAAATAGAAGGGGCAAATGTGGAAGCAGTGACAGATTTCCTCTTCTTGGACTCTAAAGTCACTGCAGATGGTACATGCAGCCATAAAATTAAATGATGCTTGCTCCTTGGAAGAAAAGCTATGACAAACCTGGACAGTGTATCAAAAAGCAAAGATATCACTTTACTGACAAAGGTCCACATGGTCAAAGCTATGATCATTCCAATAGTCACTTCCATATGTCAGAGTCAGACCATAAAGAAGGCAGAGCACTGCAGAACTGATGCTTTCAAACTGTGGTGCTAGAGAAGACCTTTGAAAGTCCCTTGGACAGCAAGGAGATCAAGTCAGTCAATCAATCCTAAAGGAAATCAGCCCTCAATACACATTGGAAGGGCTGATGCTGAAATTTCAATACTTTAGCCACCTGATGCAAAGAGCTGACTCATTGGAAGGGACTCTGATGCTGGGAAAGATTGAGGGCAGGAGAACTGGGCAACAGAGAATGAGATAGTTGTATAGCACCTCCAATTCAATGGACATAAACTTGGGCCAACTCTGGGAGATGGTGAGGGACAGGTGAGCCTGGCATGCTGTAGCTCATGGAGTTGCAGAGTTGGACACGACTTGGTGACTGAACAACAGGTTTGTCCCAATTCTCTACACTATTGAAATATGCTATTTGAATGTACAGATATACAAAATGAATATCTATACATTCCTCAGACACTCACATCTCTCAGGGCCATGAAAGACTGTGAGACCTTAGAAAAACGATCCTCCATCTGTGGTTTTGCCATTTAATGAGATTTTAAAATTAAGGTCATCATAAATGTTATGAAAACATAAGGGAAATTCAAAGAGGGTAAATAAATACTCGGATGAACATTTCTTAGATCCTAGAATTAAAAAGACAGAAAATCGTACAGAGAATTTCTGAGACTGAAATTTCAGAATGCATTGAAACCATCTGAAGATTGATGTATAACTGTATGTCTGACATGTTTTTAAAGCTTCAGTTCAGGTTTTCAGATGTTGATGCGTTACCTACAGGGAATAAACTGCAACCCACAAGGCAATAGGCTGGACTTCAAAACGGTAGAATCACTTTATAAGATCAGACATCCTGACTTTGGATTGGTTAGGAGGATCCTTGTGAAGTTTCTCGCTGAACCGAATAGTTCTGTATGCATATTGATACAGAGCACGTAGATAACAGAATTAAACTTTTGAACAGTTTGCATATCTTTGATGTGAAACAATACCTACTACACAAGTTAAAGTTAATTTTTTAAAAAGAAAAAACATTTTTTTCAGACCCTTTAGTAGAGACAGAAAAGATTTAAAACTCAGTAATATAATGACAGTTTTAACAAAAACTTGGAGGAGTTGTCAAAAATTAAATAATGGGTATGTGGGATGCTATTTTAAAAAGTGATTTCTAATTAACAAACACATAGTATACATGTGTGTTTGTATTTGCATTAGATTATTTCAGATGAAAGCCAACTACAAAAAAGCTGACTGTTGTTTTATAGATGCAATTTTATCTTTACACAAATAAAGGACCTCTATCTTTAATTTCACAGCATTTCTATTTCATATTTTGATGAAAAGATTCAATCCTTTGGCTTTCCTATTACCTGAAATGCTTTTGTATTAACCTACTTGGAAAGAAGAAGAAAAAAAGAAAACAGATCTTATATTTTAGAAAGTAAATTGTTCAGGCCAAGCTTCAGAGTGATGCTTTGAATTTGTAGTGTAGAAACTTTGTATAATAATGTTGCTATCCTAATGCATTTGAGATATTTTTAGATGAATAATAGTACTTTTCATTTAACTTTGAGTGTAAATTTGCCAAGATATCTTAGTCATATACCTTTTTTTGCCAAGTCTGAAATTGTCTTTGATTTCTTCTACCTACATCCTACTGGAAGGGTTTGCTGTCAGAATGTACCATTTATCCTTTAGGAAAATACCACTAATACAGCAATAATGATTTGTTTTAATTGTCCCTATATGTATGTTTGTTTGTGGTATTCAATTTTAACTTTGTCTATTTGTAATTTAAACTAATTATTTTAGCACACTTAATTTTAATGGTTGAGCAATTGATTGCTAATTCTATATTTTGGAACTATATTTTTGTGAAGTAATAATGTTAATGACCTTGGTTTAGGGCTTGGGAGCATTTTTGAAACAGCATAAAGAGGAAGACTGATCAATTTGAATACATTCAAACGAAAACTTCTATACAATAACAGACAAGACTAAATTAAAGCTAGGAATAGACTAGACTGAGAAGATAAGTTTTCATTGTATATATTTAAGAATTACTAT
>SJYC01085654.1:0-24397 GCA_006408675.1 Madoqua kirkii | reverse complement strand
AATTGATTGCTAATTCTATATTTTGGAACTATATTTTTGTGAAGTAATAATGTTAATGACCTTGGTTTAGGGCTTGGGAGCATTTTTGAAACAGCATAAAGAGGAAGACTGATCAATTTGAATACATTCAAACGAAAACTTCTATACAATAACAGACAAGACTAAATTAAAGCTAGGAATAGACTAGACTGAGAAGATAAGTTTTCATTGTATATATTTAAGAATTACTATCCAAGATATATAAACTACTCCTAAGACGCAAAAGGAAAAACATCAATAATTCAATAGCAAAATAAGAAATGAATATAAGTAATTGAATAAAGAGAAAACAGATTGGATAAAAACATGAAAATACTTAATTTCAATGAAAATTAAGATAATGTAATTTCAATATAGGGCTTTGCATCTATTGAACCAGCAAAAATAAATATCTGATAATTGTTTCAATGAAATTGTGGAGAGGCAGGAATTCTCATATACTCCTGTTGGGAACATGTAATGCCACAGAATTAATCAGAATCTAATAATATTACAAGTGCTATGGTAGGCTGAAGTCCATGGGGTCGCTAAGAGTCAGGCACGACTGAACGACTTCACTTTCACTTTTCGCTTTCATGCACTGGAGAAGGAAATGGCAACCCACTCCAGTGTTCTTGCTTGGAGAATCCCAGGGACAGGGGAGCCTGATGGAATGCCATCTATGGGGGTCGCACACAGTCGGACACGACTGAAGTGACTTAGCAGCAGCATGGTAGGCAAAATTCTAAGATGGTCCTCATGATCACTACCCAACCCCCTCTGATCTTATGCTATGTATAATCCCCTCCCTTTGAGTATGAGTGGGACCTGTCACTTGTTTCTAATCAATAAAATAAAGATGAAAGAATGTTGCTATTGTGATTAGCTTACAAAATAGAGTCATTGCTTATCATGGTTCTGATATGCACAAATTTCATTTGACATAGTTTAGATAACTATTGTCAGTCCTGCAAGTAGATGGTCCAGATTTCAGGCATCACTGCATATTAATTGTAATTATAAATATACAAATAGTTTACTCATTACTATGTAAATAACAGGTGCACATCATGATCACTGACTTTCTTTCAAAGTGTGTTTATAGTTGTTCACTACACACATCAGTTTCTTCATGCAGTTACAGCAAAGCATGTAGTTGTATTACCTCCCTGTCTTCTTGCTATAAAACATGTAGCATTTTACAGAAATGGATAATTGACTCAGGGACCTGGGTGACCAAGAAATGTAGAGCAGAGATATGAAAAATGAAAACACCAGGAGTAAAATTTGATGTGGTTAGAGTAGGAATATAGAGACAGCAAAGTGAAAATAGGACTAGACATATCTCTACATGAAGGCATTTTTTCCATGGTATTTCAATGATACTAAAAGAGGTCAATGAAATCTACTAGAGGAAAAAAAAAAAGGACAAAGTCACTTCAATAACTTCAGTTTAGATTGTATTAAGGAGTGGAGCTTTTATTTCCACTTTGGATAGAAGACTGTAATAAAAAAAAAATCCAGTCAGTTTGTCTAGATTCAGGTCAAAGTATTGACTTTAGCTGCTTAATTGAAAATAAAGAAGTTAATTACTAAGGCTGAAGGAATCATTTTTACAGCCAGTAAAGTCTGGTTCATTGTTTCAGAAGTAGCATAAATTAAGATTACACTATTTGGTGAAGCTACAAGAGCTGATAATAATGCAGCTCTAAAATTTACACTCAAATTCCAAGTATTGGTTTAAGTGGTTATAATAATTGTGAGATATTTAATAGTGTTGAGACAAGTCAATTTTGAAAGGCAATCCTATTAAAATGTAGATGAATAATGATACAGGTTTGCAAGTGACCGTAAAGGAGATGCACCCTAAAGAACTCGGTGAAGGTGAACTTACTGACATAAATGCTGAAGTGGTTGGGATGGAAAGGATGGAGAAATCCAGGAGAAGAGGCCAATAGAACACTTTACATAAAAGGGACTCTTGGAGACCATCTCATGTTAATGAAGGTGCAAAAGTTAAAATGCTGGAAGTTAACTCAAACTTAGAAAGGCCTATGATATTTCACCAAGGCATAGAAAAGCTGCTCATTCCATATAATAGATTGTGGGATGAGAAAAAAGTCAGCACTGTTCAAGCTGTTCTTAATAAGTGTTTTATGCAAAGAAATCAAACACTAATTCTGAATATTTCCATTGTTTGAAATTGTAGTTCTAGATATATTTTAGTTTTACTGTTTAAATTTTTTTCCAATATATATTTTCAACCTATAAGAATTTTTAAATGTTTTGACCAAATTTAAGGTCACAGAAAAATGGTAATGAAAACTGCAATTTCTCCTTGCTTGTTAAGATTGCTCTGCATGATTTCAGCTTGCACCATCATTTGTATATCCCACCATTACCTGCAAAGAAAGGACAGCATGTATAGTCTCAGCCTTACTAGCATATACATGAGATGTTCACACTGGGCTGAAAGAATTAAGGTGCCATGCGTGACCCGTCAGCAGAGATGACCACATGGGAGGGAACTGCCAATCTCAACCCTACAACTGCAAGGAGCTGGGTGCTGCTAACAACTACACTGGCATGAAAGAGAGTCCCAAGTTTTCAGATGAGGCCATAGCTCTCACTGGCACTTGGATTTAAGCCTATAGACTTGAATAAAGCACTCAAAGTAAGCCATAGACATTACCAGAGAATACACATTGTTTTACACCAGACTTCATTTTAAGCTAGATTTTGGAACTCTTTTTAAAGAGTTCATTTTAAGCTACATTTGTATCATTTTAAACCACATTTTTCTTAAGTGTGTGTTGATTGAACTATAGTTATATCTTTATCAACATTAATAGACTGAAAAATACTTTCACTGACAAAATATATCTTTATGTTAATAAAAACTCAGAATGCTATATATATTCTATGAGCTAATATGTATATATATAGGTAAGGAAAATGAACTAGAAAATTTTACTGTGCATCCTAAATAATGCTTAGTTCTTGAGGATAGGAATATTGTATGGGAATGAGACCTGGAGTCTCAAACAATAGAAATTTCAATTTTAGCAGAAAAAAAATTTATAAGAAAGAAAAAAAAAGTATAAAAATGTCAAAGTTAAATGGCAGGCTCATTTATTGTATTTACTGTCTGTAATTTTCTATACTGTTAAATGCTAAAAAGGAAATGTTTGTAAATTCTAATGTGTAATACACACTTAAACTGTAATATATATCTAATCATGAAAGGGAGTTAAGGAGTTAGTAAGGAAAATGTTCAAAATGTTTTGTCAAGCGTGGGAAAAATTAAATGCTCAGTCCTAGATAGTATAAAACCAAAATTGTATTGATCTTCCCTTCTGCTCCAGAATGGTTGCTCTCTGGGTTTTAGCAAAGACTTTTCTCAGTCTCTTGGCTGGCTGCCTGTAGTTGCTCCTAGGCAAAGGCCAGACTCAGATGCCTATCTGCAGGAGCAAGCTTGAAAGCACTTCAGTGTAGCTCACCAGCTAGGTTGTAATGATCCACTTCAGAATCACCTGGAGTGCTTGTTAAGGATACAGATGGTTGTACCTACAACGTATTTACTGAGTCAAAGTTTGGAGGGAATGTGACTAGGGATTTTTTTCAAATTTTCTGAGAAAGTCACGTCTTCTCATTTTAAAGTAATTATTTACTATTTTAATAGTAAAATAGAGTTCTTCAAAATGATAAAAGGTTTGCAAATTTTAACAATTATCATGTGCATAAATAATATTTTACTGAAAACACATTTTTAGAGAGATGAATAGGAAATATCAATATTTATGGTGCTTTGACTAAAAATGTCTAATTTTTAACTGAACAACTCCACTCCCACCTTTGAACAATGTACAGTAGTAAAGTTCAGGATGAATGAAAAGTACCCTATCCCTTTGCTCTTTCAATCTTTCTTTGATCTTTTAATTTAAAAAATTACAAATAAATAGAAAAGCTACAAGAATGCTCAGTGTTAGCTTTTGTCACATTTACTTTGTGTATGTGTGTATGAGTGTGTGTATATATCTTTTTGCTAAACAATTTTAGAGTATATTAAAGACATCATGAATGTCTACCTCTAATTGTTTCAGTATGTTTATCTCCTAAAACAACAGGACATTATTTTATATACAATGCAATTGTAAGATATAGGAATTTACTATCTTAGAGTACTACTATTTAATATACCACCTATATTCAAATTTTGCCAGTGTCTTAAAGTTCTACTAGAATTTTGTCTAATCCAGTCATCTTATCACTTTAGTCTCATTCAATCAGGAATGGTTCCTTATCTTTTGCCATTCATAACATTGGCATTTCTTAATAGTAGCCAGGAAAATTTACTTCAAATGACCATTATATCTACTACTGTGGGCAACAATCCCTTAGAAGAAATAGAGTAGCCCTCATAGTTAATGAAAGAGTCTGAAACACAGTACTTGGGTGCAATGTAAAAATGACAGAATAATCTCAGTTTGTTTCCAAGACAAACCATTCAACATCACAGTAATCCAAGTCTATATAACTCAACCACTAATGCCAAAGAAGCTGAAGTTGAATGGTTCTATGAAGACATACAAGACCATCTAGAACTAAGACTAAAAAACAATGTCTTTTGCATCATAGTGAACTCGAATGCAAAAGGAGGAAGTCAAGAGATACCTGGAGTAACAAGCAAGTTTGGCTTCGGCAAACAAAGCAAGGCAAAGGCTAACAGAGCTTTGCCAAGAGGAGGTACTGGTCATAGCAAACACCCTCTTGCAACAACACAAGGACAGTTCTAAACATGGATACCACCAGTGGTCAATACTGAAATCAGATTGATTATATTCTTTACAGCCAAAGATGGAGAAATTCTACACAGTCAGCAAAAGCAAGACCTGGAGCTGACTGTGGCTCAGAGCATCAGCTTTTTACTGGAAAATTCAGACTTAAATCAAAGAAAGTAGGGAAAATCACTAGGCCATTCAGATATGACCTAAATCAAATCGCTTATAATTATACAGTGGAAGTGACAAATAGATCCAAGAAACTGGATCTGATACAGTGCCTGAAGAACTATGGACAGAGGTTCATAACACTGTATAGGAGGCAGTGATCAAAACCATCCCCAAGAGAAAGAAATGCAAAAAGGCAAAGTGATTGTATGAGGAGGCCTCACAAATAGCTGAGAAAAGAAGCAAAAGGCAAAGGAGAAAAGGAAAGATGCAGCCATCTGAATGCAGAGTTCCAAGGAATAGCAAGGAGAGAGAAGAAAGCCTTAAGTGAACAATGCAAAGAAACAGAGGAAAACAATAGAATGGGAAAGATTAGAGATCTCTTCAAGAAAATTAGAGATACCAAGGGAACATTTCATACAAAGATGGGAACAATAAAGGACAGAAATGGTAAGGACCTATCAGAAGCAGACAAGATTAAGAAGAAGTAGCAAGAATATACAGAACTATACAAAAAAATACCTTAATGACCTGGATAACCAAGATGTGATCATCTACCTAGAGCCAGACCTCTTTAAGGAGCATCACTATAAACAAAGCTAGTGGAGGTGATAGTATTCCAGCTGAGCTATCACAAATCCTAAAAGATGAGGCTGTTAAAGTGCTGAACTCAATATGTAACCAAATTGGGAAAACTCAGCAATGGCTACAGGACTGGAAAATGTAAGTTTTCATTCCAGTTCCAAAGAAGGGCAATGCCAAAGAATGTTCAAACTATCACACAATTGCACTCATTTCATATGCTAACAAGGTCATGCTCAAAATCCTCCAACCTAGGCTTCAGCTGTACATAAACCAAGAACTCCCAGATATACAAGCTGGATTTAGAAAAGGTAGAGGAACCAGAGATCAAATTACCAACATCCGTGGCATCATAGGAAAAGCAAGAGAACTCCAGAAAAATGTCTACTTTTGCTTCACTAAGGATCATAACCAACTGTGGAAAACTCTTAAAGTGATGGAATATCAGACCACCTTAACTGCCTCCTGAGAAACCTATATGCAGGAAAACTTACTGGAAAAAGGAAAACTCAATAGTAAAAGGGGACTGATCAATATTAATGAAAAATATTTTTATATACCAATAAAAATAAAATAATTTTATAACTTGTTCTTTTATGTTTCTTGTTAAATACAGTAATTCCCCCCCCAACACAAGGTACATTCACTCGAAGGCAATGTATATTGATATATACTAACTAAAATGTGAAAATTAACTTTTTTAGAAGAGAAGCGATTTAATGCAGCTCACTTTTGCTCCCTATAACTTATGGAAATATTAATTTTAATTCATTACTTTCAGACAACTGAAATCTTTTGAATGCAAAGCCAAAGTAAAATGATTTCCTGTCTTTCATAGTTATATCATCACCATCTACACACAGAAAGAAACATTACAAGGAATTCAAAGTCCTCATCCTCATTAAAAAGCATTTAACAAGATTCAAAAATTACTTGAACGTATAAGGTGCATTCTGGAAGTTCAGCATCAATGTCAGTCTAGAAATAATTATCTCAGATTAAAATGTCATTTTATCTATTGAATCATTGAAATATCTCATGCATTTGTACTTTAAAGTTTACATAAATTATACAAAGCTCTTACAAATCCATCCTGCTCTTGTTGAAATTACCGTTTCAAATGGCCTCTTCTAACTGGAGTAAATTCTAGCTATGCTTTGTCCTATATGTCACTTGGTTAGTCACCTAACTAAGAGAAGGGCAATCCTTATTTATCAGTCTGGGCTGGGAAGCATCCTTAGGATTGTTTGGCCAGGTGGTAAAGGTTATCACTTTGGGATGCTCCACAGATCTGGGGAGTATTTTCCTCTGCACTTCCTGAGACAGGAGTCTTTATGCTCCGTATGCTCCATTCTGGTTTAAATGTAAAATATCACCTTTAGAAAAATCTCCAAGGCAAATTATAAAGCCTCACTGTAACGTATCAAAATAGAAAATGAGTCAGGACGCCTACTCAGTTCATTGGGCTTAAATTTTATATTCCAGGAAAAAATGATTATAAAACATGGCAATACTATTAATTTTACATAATATATATGTAGAAACATTTTTATTTCAAGTTAAGGTTAATGCGAACTGACTTTCTTCTGTAAGAGTATAAGTGTTGTATAAGTAGGGCTTATTTTTGTATTTTTTTTAATTAGGGAAGAGATAAATTCCTAAAGCAATGTAATTTGCAAAACAAGAAGGAAAACAAATGTGAAGAGTCATTACAATAGAGCTGTAAGCCACATGATTATGGTGATATAATGATAGCTATAAAATATACTTGACCTCATACTTAGCACTTATCGTATTTTAAGCACTATATGTGTATGTATATATATATGTATATGTATATACAGTTTTGTACACTTTGCATGCATATACATATGTGATATAGATATGAACTATATACATTTTATACACACACACACACACATATATGAATGACTACCATTTCTGTCTTCATTTTACAGCTTCATAATGAAAAAGATGTACTTTGCATGATAGGGGACTGGAATGCAAAAGTAGGAAGTCAAGAGATACCTGGAGTAACAGGCAAAATTTGGCCTTGGAGTGTAAAATGAAGCAGGTCAAAGGCTAACAGAGTTTTGCCAAGAGAATGCACTGGTCATGGAAAACACCTCTTCCAACAATACAAGAGGAGACTTTACACATGGGCATCACCAGATGGTCGATTCCAAAATCAGATTGACTATATTCTTTGCAGACAAAGATGGAAAAGCTATACACAGTCACCAAAAACAAGAATGGGAGCTGACTGTGGCCTAGATCATGAACTCCTTATTGCCAAATTGAGACTTAAATTGAAGAAAGTAGGGAAAACCACTAGACCATTCAGGTATGACCTAAATCAAATCCCTTAAGATTACAGTGGAAGTGACAAACAGATTCAAGCGATTAGATCTCATAGAGTCCCTGAAGAACTTTGGATGGAGTTTTGTGACATTGTACAGGAGGCAATGATCAAGACCATCCCCAAGAAAAAGAAATGCAAAAAGGCAAAATGGTTGTCTGAGGAGGCCTTACAAATAGCTGAGAAAAGAAGAGAAGCTATAGGCAAATGAGAAAAGGAAAGATATACCCATTTGAATAGAAAGTTCTGAAGAATAGCCAGGAGAGATAATAAAGCCTTTCTCGGGGATCAGTGCAAAGAAAAAGAGGAAAACAATAGAATGGGAAAGACTAAAGATCTCTTCAAGAAAACTAGAGATACCAAGGGAAATTTTCATGTAAAGATGGGCACAATGAAGGACAGAAATGGTAGGGACCTAACAGAAGCAGAAGATATTAAGAAGATGTGGCACGAATACACAGAAGAACTATATAAAAAAGATCTTTATGACCCAGATAACCACAATGGTGTTATCACCTAGAGCCAGACATCCTGGAATGTGAAGTGAAGTGGGCCTTAGGAAGTATCACTACAAACAAAGCTAGTGGAGATAATGCAATGCCAGACAAGCTATTTTAAATACTAAAAGATGATGCTGTAAAAGTGCTGCACTCAATGTGCCAGCAAATTTGGAAAACTCAGCAGCGGCCATAGGACTGGAAAAGGTCAATTTTCATTTCAATCTCAAAGAAAGGAAAAGCCAAAAAATGTTCAAACTACCACACAATTCCACTCATCTCACACACTAGGAAACTAATGCTCAAAATTTTCCAAGCCAGGCTTCAACAGTATGTGAACCCTGAACTTCAAGAAGTTCAAGCTAGATTTAGAAAAGGCAGAGGATCCAGAGATAAAATTGCCAGCAGTGCTGGATCTTTATTGACTACACCAAAGCCTTTGTGCAGATCACAACAAACTGTGGAAAATTCTTCAAAAGAAGGGAATACCAGACCACCTGACCTGCCTCTTGAGAAATCTGTGTGCGGGTTGGGAAGCAACAGTTAGAACCTGACATGGAACAACAGACTGGTTCCAAATTGGGAAAGGAGTACATCAAGGCTGTATACTGTCACCCTGCTTATTTAGCTTATATGCGGAGTACATCATGCAAAATACTGGACTGGGTGAAGCACAAGCTGGAATCAAGATTGCTGGGAGAAATATCAATGACCTCAGATATGCAGATGACACCACCCTTATGACAGAAAGCAAAAAAGAACTAAAGAGCCTCTTGATGAAAGTGAAAGATGAGAGTGAAAAAATTGGCTTAAAACTCAACATTCAGAAAACAAATGGTATCCAGTCCCATCACTTCATGGCAGATAGATGGGGAAACAATGGAAACAGTGACAGACTTTTTCTTCTTGGGCTCCAAAATCACTGCAGATGGTGACTGCAGCCACGAAATTAAAAGACACTTGCTCCTTGGAAGAAAAGCTCTGACCAACCTAGACAGCATATTAAAAAGCAGAGAGATCACTTGGCCAAAAAAGGTCCATCTAGTTAAGGCTATGGTTTTTCCACTGGTCATGTATAGGTGTAAGAGTTGGACTCTGAAGAAAGCTGAGTGCAGAAGAATTGATGCTTTTGAACTGTGGTGTTGGAGAAGACTCTTGCGAGTCCCTTGGACTGCAAGGAGATCCAACTAGTCCATCCTAAAGGAAATCAGTCCTGGTGTTCATTGGAAGGACTGATGTTGAAGTTGAAACTCCATACTTTGGCCACTTCATGCGAAGAGGTAACTCATTGGAAAAGACCCTGATGCTGGGAAAGATTGAGGGCAGGATGAAAAGGGGATGACAGAGGATGAGATGGTTGGATGGCATCACTGACTCAATGGACATGGGTTTGGGTGGACTCTGGAAGTTGGTGATGGACAGGGAGGTCTGGCATGCTGTATATCATGGGGTCACAAAGTCGGACATGACTGAGCAACTGAACTGAACTAGAAGCACAAATCTGAGTTATGTATAACCTGTTACTATTTTGAAAGTACAACACATCACCCAGATAACTGATTCTTAAACTATGGTCTCTGGAGTAACTTCATCAACTTGAAGGAGAGTATCTAATAAAATAAAGACTCTTGCTTCCATCCTAGAACTTCTGAATCAGAATCTCTGGGGATAGACCATATAAAGGCTTAGCAAGCTTCCCAAGTGCTTTTCATGACCCAGAATTTGAGAGGTACTGCATTAAAGTCAAGGATTATATATTTTTCATTCACCAGGAGACTTATTAGTAATAATTAGACATTATTATGCATGGATACCATTCAAAAATATTTGAATGAAAAGCTAGATGAGACAAATATAAATCTGTCTTTTCTGAAAGACATTTTTAGCAAACTCACCACAGATTGTATACCTAGGTTTTGGTATTCACTCTTAGCATGTCTGTGTATTCCAGGCAGTGGCAGAACAGATGGGCTTTTCAGGGAGACTCCTATCCAGTGAACATATTGCTGCCTGAACTAGTGTCTCTTTATTATGCCAGCCTCCTCTCTTTCTCCTCTACCCCAGCTCCTCAGGCCTCCCTGCCTCATACCCAAGGCTCATGCCTCACAGGACTTTTTTTAAAGTAATTAATTTATTTGGCTGTGCTGAGTCTTAGTTGTGGCATTTGGATCTTATTCCCTGACCAGGGATTGAACCTAGGCCCCCTGCATTGGGGGCACAGAATCTTAGCCAGTGGACCAATAGGCAGGTCCCCTCATCAGGACTTTTGAACTTGTTCATATGTTACTGGAATTTTCTCCTGTTAGAAATTCACAGGCTTGCTATCTACACTTCTTTAGTCTTTGCATAAGTGGCAAATGCTAATGAGATCTTCCTTGGACTGGCTTGCTTAAAACTGGAACTTTGTCCTTAGCCAGAGTACTTCATCATCTTTCCTAGTTTATTTGTATCCAAAGTACTTACTACTTTTTAATATGAAAAAAATCATTTACTTATTTTATTACATGTATCCCCAAACTGGATTACAGCCTCCATGACATCGGGGCTTTGATTGTTTTGCTCATGCTATAGAGTTCTAGGGTTTAGCCAGTTCCTAAAACATAAGTGCTCAATGAACTCTTTTAGACTAACCTAGTATGAAGGGTTTTACCCTATTATCTGTTTTGGCCATCCTATAGAATAGTTTTAAATGTATATATCACTGACATAATTTCATTATTAGGTGGTAGAAAATGACATTTAATTCTTAAAGTTTAGATAACGTAGACATGCAAATCAACAGAGTTTTGAAGCCATGCTCCATGTAAACAGGGAATGGGGAAACATGATTACTAATAAGAGTGTAAAATTGAAAATGCTGGGACTTACTGAGCCATGAAGGTTGATAATATTTATTCTTCTCAGCCATGGAAGAATGGATTATGCAAATATTATAAGTTTCTAAAAAATAAAAATAGAATAGTATTGAGGACAGTCTTTGCAAACCTTTTAAGAAATTAATGATAAGAGAATGCTTTTTCCTTCCTACTATGGCATATTTAAATTTAAATATATTTAAACAAAAAATATAGGTATATCTTGAAGAATTGGGGTGAATATTAATTTTTTTAGTTAAGATTTATAGTAAAATGTAGACATTTCCTCCCTCTGACTCCTCTTATCACTGTATATCTTCATCCAGTCTACTCTTTCATTTATTCTTGTTGCCTTTGTTACTATTATAGGGTGAACTACTTCATCTTTCTTGTAGAAATTTTTACACATTATACAAACTTCATGTCAATATCTGCATAAGGATCTATGGAGTGGGCTGTGCAGATTAGGATTTGATGCAGAATGAAGACTGAGAAATACAGAAACCATTTTCTTTGTCTCATCTTCATGAGGGGATTTTGCAGCAAAATTGTTGCTTGGTAGTGAATTTTGTTGAGAAAGAAACATCTTAATTCCTTCATCTTCACCTTCATATGAGGCAAGGACTCTTTTTCCTGTTCTCTCCTATTGAAAAAAAGGTTCTCCTTCCGTGTGTGGCAATGAGTGCTGCTTCCTGGTGCTAGGAGGATTTGACAGAGGGGAAGTAACCTGAAAACTTCCCTTTTCTGATGTGGGGGATCAGAAGCAGAGTGTGGGGGAGAGGGAGGGAAGGAGAAGCCACAGAAACAGGAAAATCTGAAAATCACATCACTTTCTTTACCAATTCCCAATTGCACGATACCAGTCTAGCTCTCCAACACCTTGGAAATATCCAAAAGGCACCTTGGGGAGAGTCAGGGATTAGGGAGGGAAGTCTGATAAGAGAAAGGGTGTTTTTATTCAAGAAAGATTAAACAAGGGAACTATCATGTCTGATTAAACTTTATGCAGAATGAAGAATATAGCTTTCACCCCCTGCTGATTCATTGGTAAAAGACAGGAGGAAATTAAATAAAAGAACCTATAAATAAGCAACAGAATCCACATGTCTTTATGCACATTTTTAATGTTGTTTTAATTAAATTGTGATCCCACTATAACCAAACTGAATGATCTCAATCCCATTATTAAAACCCTTAGTGTTTTTCCCTTACCATAATGTAGTCTTCTTCATATGATAGTCCCAAAGTCTAAAGTCTGGCCATTGCTTATTTAAATATCCTGCTCTAGTTTCTGCCTGGGTTGCAATATTCCAACAGATATTTCAGTTCCTTAGATGTGCCAAAACATTCTGCACTAGAGGGTCTGTCTAAAGCACTTCCCTTCCCATTTTTTACCTGTATATTCTAACACCCTCCAGTGCTTACCTGAAATAATATTTTCTATGAGTTTTTCTTTAGTATCTCAATCTTACCTCATTTTTCTTAGCATTCTTACCTTCCTAGCACTATCATATGCTGTGATGGTGGTGGTTTAGTGGCTAAGTAGTGTCCAACTCTCGCAACCCCATGGACTTGTAGCCCACTAGGCTCCTCTGTCCATGGGATTCTCTAGCAAAAATACAGGAGTGGGTTCCCATTTCTTTCTCCAGAGGAACTTCGTGACCCAGAGATTGAACCTGCGTCTTTTATGTCTCCTCTCCTGCAATGGCAAACGGGTTCTTTATCACTAGCGCCACTTGGAAAGTCCCGTGATATGCTGTAGTATACTCTTACTTGTGTTCTCTGTTTCATGTCTGTAAGATCCACACGTTTGGGCACTGTATTCATTTTATTCACCACTATCTACTAGGGACTGGCACATTTTTTTTTCCTCATGCAAACTAGATATTACCTGTTTTCAAGGCACCTTTGATACTTGCTCTATTATCTCCCTTTAATTATAGCATCAACATTTTGTAGCTATTTATATCCTTTAGTATCCCAAATCTAGTCTGGTCAGTTTGAGCCCAGGTGTTTTTAATTTCTAATAAAGTCTTAGGTGAACTAGATTTTTAAATTTTTATAAAGTTTTCTTTGGAATGAGAGCTAAAGGAAAATGAAATTATGAGCTACAATTAGGTGGAAACAATTTTCATGCTTATCAATGACTCACTTCTATCACTGAGATTTTAAACATGAATAAACTGTTTTAAAGGTGCTCTTGAATCCCAGGAAAAAGTGAAAGTGTAGATAAACAGGAGAGCAGTTAGTTGATTATCCTGTTACGTTACCATAATGATGTATGTCTGAAGAAATGAAGATTTCATTTACGTGTACTGGAATATAATTGGTCAACTTAAAGTGTGGATGGGCTTGTTGAGCAACATGAGATTAAAAGTACAGATTCACTCAACACCTTGATGGTAAATTTTTTTCCATCAACATCATGATGCTCTGAAGGTGACTTTGAAATTTATCAGAAAATGCATCAACTGTAGGGTCACAAATATTTCCTGTTTGCCTCATCCTTTCACTAATTGTGTAAATTCAGGTAATTTGTTTAATTCTCTGACTTTGGAGTCATCTGTTATAAAATAGGTACACCCAAAACTGGTTTTGAAAATTGCTATTACATATGAAACATTGAACATTTTGTCTGCATATAGTAGGTACTCAAAAAATGGCAGCTATTTTAAAGTATAAAGCAGCTCTCAGCACACAATGGGTAGATAAACACAGCATATGGTAGAGCCCATCCTCTGAGTCTCTATGTGGGCTGTATAAATAACCTGCATTATATCTCTTTTAACTTTTCACCACCTAGACATCAGGTAAAAAGTTATCTTTTTTTTTTTTTTTTTCCTCTTCTCAGCCCTACAGAGTAACAACTAAACTGTTAATATATTAATAAATGACTATCTCTTAGGCATGTCTGTCCACAAGGTAAAGAACTCATTATTGACCTGGGATCAACACAGTGTTCTGTATACACCAAATGCTCAATACACATTTGTTAGTTAGCTATTACATTTTAATAAACATTTCTCAAATTTTATTCTTTTAATTTTTCTCTTGAGGTTCTCTATTTCTCTTATTCACTTTAATGTTGCCGTGCTCATTTTTTTTTTTTCCATTTAGAAACTTCAATGGTTTCTGAAAGAAATAAAGTGAAAGTGTTAGTCACTCAGTTGTGTTTGAGTCTTTGTGATCCCAGGGACTATTGTCCACCAGGCTCCTGTCCATGGAATTCTCCAGGTAAGAATACTGGAATGGGCAGCCATTCCCTTCTGCAGAGGATCTTCCTAACTTAGGGATTGAACCTGGGTCTCCCACATCACAGGCAGATTCTTTATGGTCTGAGCCACCAGGATTCCTGGTTCAACTCGATTTCAGAATCACTTCTGTCGTTAAGACATATATTGAAAGTATAGCTCAATATTCTTGCCTTCAAATTATGCCAATGATTTGAATGAGTGATTTATAATGATTATGTACACAAATACATGTTAAACAACCATTTTATTGTTGAATAACTTAGATCTTTAATTAGAACATAGTAATGTGCATCATGCCATAAGTATGATCTGGCCAGTCACATCAGTTGAGGTAAATCATTCTACATAGAAGGACATGGATGTGATAACCTGGCTGACATTTGCACTTTGGAATTTAAAAATAGTTTAATCAAATACTGTTAGCAATAATAGAAAATTAACAGATACAATAAAGAAGCAATAGAGCCTTTTTTCAGTGTATTATAACTTTAAAATCCGCTTCCTGCTATGTCAAGGAGAGCTCTATGTAAAGTTTTGTACACTTACTCTGAATTATCATTTTGACATTAGAAACTTCAATCTCTAACATATACAAAAGTCTTCAGGCAAAAGTACTGTTCAACATGAATCTGTATTAGAGAACCTGCTTAAAAATCTTCTCAGAATATTAGTGATATTTGAGAAGGAAGGTTACCGAAAGACAATTCTTCAGTAATTATAAACATAAATCAGCAGTCAGAGTCATTCCATGTCCTTATTGGAATTATCAGAATTAAAGAATTTTAATTGTTTATTTGTTTCAACTTTGTATAAAAGGTTCATAAGCTGTCACTTTTAACTTTTGACTCTGCTATGATCCCAATAACTTTTAAAGAAATTAAACTTTAAAAATTAAAGTTACACGTTGTTTCTTATGTGATATTTTTCAAAACATCAAGATAAGCCAACTGAGCTTTTGGTTTTCCATACTGTTTTGACTTTTGTGAAATTAAACCACAAAATAAGACCCTAGTAGGGTAAACAAACCATATGTAAAGAGCAAACAGGAAGATGTTAGAATGTCACATGAGCTAATCACAAATAAGACAGTGGTCATAGTACCCAAAAGCGAGTCCTAAGAGTTCAACTCGGTGCTTTGTGACAACCTATAGGGTTGGGATCGGGTAGGGTGGGAGGGATGTACAAGGAGGAGGAGACATATGTATGCTCATGGCTGATTAACATTGTCATATGGCAGAAATCAACATGACATTAAAAGCAATTATCCTTCAATTAAAAATTTAGAAAAAAGTTATATGAAATAAAAAAAGAACCCTGATGAATGTTTTACTAAAAACCTATTCAAAAATGAATATTTGAGTGTGTAAATTTTCTCAAAAAATCAAAAGAAGCTTCAAGAAGAGGACCAATGGAAGTCTATTTAATTTTTTTTAAGTTTTTATTTATTTATTTTAAATTTTATTTTTACTTTATTTTACTTTACAATACTGTATTGGTTTTGCCAAACACTGACATGAATCTGCCATGGGTGTATACAAGCTCCCAATCCTGAATCCCCCTCCCACCTCAAGTGAACATTAAGCATTTCTCTCAACTCACTTTTATGTTAAGGTGATTAAAAATCATCTTATAATCTTCTAGGATTATCCTTAGTCTTAGCAGGATTTTTTAATTGGGAGTGGATAGGCTGACACACAGAGACTTTATGGAAAATATTGATAAGTTTCTGCAGTTCTCTATTATGGGGCTTTTCCAGGTGTAATAAGCCTTCCCCAGAATTTCAGAATGTGACTTTCAAGGGCTAACACCCATTTACAGTGACACAAACAAAATGATATTTAGCTGCACTCTGTTAACATGTCAGTTTTATCACTGAGACTTGGTTATCAGGCTTTTCCAGGGTAATTTGTACGAAGCACCTCTCTAACAGTGCTAGTCATCAAAACTGAGTGGAACAAATATGCAATCAAACTTTATTTATTTAGCTCGAATATATGAATTAGTTCCTGCTGTTTTAACAAGTATCCAACTGGCATTTGTTAGAATTAAATGATGATCTCCCAGTGAGAAATATAGTATGTTGGCAATCATTAGCATTTTATTGACCAATTTGGAATCACTGAATAAAACTGAAATCAAACAAATGGCTGTTTGTATAGTAAATAAGAATAAGAAAAAAAAGGAAAAAAAATAACTTCCCCTCTGGCACTGTTAATTCTTTACAAATGATTAATGAGGAAATATTAACAGGAAGTTAAAAAGCACCTATCAGATTTAGCACTAGCCCTCAAAGGGCACAGAACAGAGACTCAGTTATTGAAATTCTTATAGATTTCCAACTCCTATTTTATATTTGGGAAACAGTGTCCTTAAAATTATCAGAATTGAAATGTGCAGTATTTATGACTTATAAAACTTGTTTTCATTTTGTTTACATAGCCAGTGTTACAAAATTTTGCATAAATATTTGAGCTATTATTTTCCCAAGATGTTCAGAATGCTTTATTAGTATTTTCTCTAATGTTTTCTGTTTTAAAGGATACTACAAAGACATACAATGGTGTCACTGGCATTTTTTAGCTTGTTAAAGGCAGGGAATTTAGAAAGTTTTGAATTCTTGAGGTGAAGTGGGGACTATAGCAGTCCTATTTTATAAATTACACTGAAGTAGGTAAAAGAAAGGGAGAGGAAAGAAAACAAAGGCAATGATGGAAACAGAAATTCATAGTGAGTACCGCTTTCATAAGGAACATTATACATGTCCTTTCACTTATTCCTCACATTAAACATAGATGAGAAACAACACCCAGGTTTTAACAATAAACCAAAGATAACTAGATGTATAGTCAGAAGTGCTAATAGAGGAAGGCTCTAAACTCAAGCCTTTCTTAAGCTACAGCTCATACGTTTTTACTACATCTTGAATGACCAATATTTATCAGCTCCCCAGACTCAGACGCTGTGTATATGGTGATAGACAGATTGTGAAAGTCTGTGCAGATTTATAAAACTACACTGCACATACCTAAAGATATCTCATGATAAGTTAACAGTGGCAGTGGGGAAAACCAAGCCCCTGAGATGTAGCTTGGGTTCAAATAAGCACCGAGGGGTGTGAGAATTTGAACCCTCCTGACTTCCTCCCTCTCCAAGCACTCATGCCTGCTGAAGACAACTTGTCTTCTATCACACTGAAAACAGAAAACCAATGCAAAAATAAACAAAATCACGTTACCTGGTGCAGATATCTCATGAGAAGATGATGGTTCTTTTCAGTCTCCACTCCCAAGATTTCTTGTTGATGCCGTTCCGCACATGAGAATTAGACCCAAGCATGGTACTTCAGGGCCTCCTCCGTGAGGATCTGCTTCCATACAAAGACGACTGTCAGCTTGCAGGGAATTCTCTTCACTAATCCACAAAGGAGTCCATGGAACACCAGCATTCGTGACAAGAGTTCCGAGCGCTATGGGGGCTGCTCTCTGGGAGCTCAGGAAGAAAGTGAGTCTGCTGCCATGGCACTAGGATCCCCAGCACAAATGAGATCCCGGCATGGTGAGGTCAGGTGCTAGCATGCAACCTTTAGCTGTAGTGGGCACAATTACCCTAATCAGCCACAGAGGTCTATAGCTGTAGCTAATTATTCCCAGGGCTCTGTGATTGAAATAGCTGGGCAACCTCTCAATGTGCTGTTTGACTTATAAGCAGAACATTCCAGGTCTGCTGAGTAAAATTAAGAGTTGAAATACTGTAGTGAGGCTCATGGTCTCTCATTTAATTCTAAAATGTAAACTATCTCACAGACTCAGAATGACTGGCAGGGAGAACAGCCCTCTTTGAAGGAAAATCCTCCAAAATGGCCTCATCCCTTTACTATGAATCTTCCTCCAAGTCCTCTCTGAAGGCTATTATCCCTTAATAATGTGACTGGGAAAAAGCAAATAGCCAGACCTTATGTGATTATTAGATGGTAGCTCTGAATGGAACCATGTGGGCCTCTGGTCCAATTAGGAGCTAATGTAGATCAGGTGAGAGAGGAAATCTTGACAAAGCCAATTTTAACACCAAATCCTTTGGGAATTATTTCTCCTGTTATTTCCCTCGTCCTGAAATATTTTGGAGTGAATATATATACTTAGCGACTGACACAGTCCCCACATTGGTTTCTGTGCCAAGGAATGAGGGCTATTATTGTAGAAATGCCTATATAATTTCCTGTTGTGGCATTCTCCCCTAAAATACTAAATCGAAAGATAACAAATCAAAAGCAATATTGCATTTCTGGTGGGTATTGCAGACTGCTGCCACAACCAAGGACCTAGAGATAATGGAGTGGGTGTTTCTATTTTCTATCCATTTAATTTTTTTGTTTGCCTACTACAAACTTAGAGAGATCTTAGAAAGTGTTTATGGATTATAAAAGTCTTTATAACAATCAGAAAATAAAATTGCGTCTGTTGCTCTGGACATGATGTCTTCACTGGAGCAAGTGAAGAAGCCCTAGGCCCTGGTATGGTATTACCTTAGAAATACACTTAAAAATCAGAAACAGATTGTCTTCACTTGTCAGCAATAGTCACAATATTTGCCATCTATTTTTTTTTCTGTTCTATGACAATTCTTTTGTTTTCTGTCATAATCTAGTATGAAGGAATTGTCTTTGTTTGCTTGTAGTGTTATGTAGACTACATGCTGATCCATTACATTATGCTAATTGAAACAAGTAAAAAGAGCGTAACAAGCAACCAAAATTTTGATGCATTCAGGCTGGCAAAATCTATGAAGTTTCTTGAGGTTTCTCAGGTGGGGAATATCTAGGGATTCTCTCTTGAAGTGAAAAAACAAACTGCTGCATTTTTCAATACTGCCCAAATAGGCATAACAGTTGATTAACTTCAGATTTTGAAACAAATGTGCAAATTATTTGGGCATATTGTTTTGTTCTGTTTATCAGGTAATCTTTAAGGTTATGATATTGACTCGGGCCAGAGCAAGAGAAGGCTACACAGAATGTCTAGGCTTAGGACCTGGCAGGGACAATGGTCTTGAAAAGGACTGTGATACATGGAGATACTTTGTGAGGTGTCTGATAAATCCACATATGACAGTAATAGTGGAGATCTCTTGGATTTTAATTAAATTCGTAACCTATTCTGCCACCAGTTATAAACTCAATTTGAAAAGTAGCTTCTGGCATACAACTGGGTCCTGGTAAACTCTTAACACCTAATGATGAGACACCAAGTAATTTTGTGACTCCAGCTGCCCAAAATGGGAAAAAAAAAAAAAAAAAAAAGAACAGATGCTAAAGGGTACAATGCTGAGTGGGGAATTGTGTTGATTTTTCTGTTTGTTCTTCTGGTTCAATTCTTTACTTTTGTATCCCCAAGTATCTCCCTGGGCTTCCTTGTTCTGTAGCTTCTGGTTGTGTTTGGCCAATGGGAGGCAATAAAATGTCGATGGGAAATTGATTATTTATTCATTCCCTATACTTCCTCTCTGCTGAGCAGGTCTTTAGCAGCAGCTGTGTCCCTCTTTCTAAGGCCACAGCTCCTCTTCATATGGAGCAGCCTAAGGATATGTTGGCGTCCCCCCTGTTGCTAGTCCTTGGTATCTTCAGCATTATCTTTTGCTACTCTTAACCGTTTCAACACTTCTATAAATAATTCCTTTACTTAACTCTGGAATACTACTCCTTTGAGTATGCAGTATTATTTTCTCCCAGAGTAAATGACAACAAAAAAGAGAATCCTGGGGAAATACCACATCATATTCTACCACATACTTATGGATGTTTTTTAGTGAGATAAAGAAAATCTATCTTTTTGAAAGACACTGTTATTTGAGGGTCTATATTTTTCTGATGCTGGGAAAGATTGAGGACAGGAGGAGAAGGGGAAAACAGAGGATAAAATGATTGGATGGCATCATTGACTCAGTGGATATGAGTTTGAGCAAACTCCAGGAGATAGTGAAGGACAGGGAATCCTGGCATGCTGCACTTTATGGGATTGCAAAGACTTAACATGACTGAGCAACTGAACAACAATAAATATTATAAGCAGCCAAGAATAATCCTCAATGAGATAACTTCCACTTTGATAACTCCTTATCTACTTGTCTGGAAAGTGATGCTTTATTGATGACAGTCAGCATCCAAGGTATCCCATGGATATCACTCTTTCCTCTGGATGTCAGTAGACTTTGTGTCTTTACCACTTACTTTCAGTTGAGAATGTCTAAATGTATTATTATGTACCATTCTTGTACCATCCCCTGGCCCCTAACTAAACTGTTGTGCCCTGAACTCAGAAGCTAATCAATATAGTTATTGATAAGTAAAACACTTTGCCCATTTATTTAGGAAGAGTCAAATTTCACATTCTTATAAGTACAGAAGATTGATAGTTTAAGTATTTTCTTTCTGAGTCCCTGCCCAAAGTCTGTCTTGTGGCAAGCAGGGGTTTTTCTTTTATCTGACTCTGCCTGTAAAGCAGTGTGGAAGAATATGATTGGGGGAACTTTAGTAAAGAAGGAAGAAGAAATACAGCAGGGACCCAGGCCCTGTTTCTTCTTGTGCCACAATTGTGAGCTGGGACAGCCTTGGTGTCAATAGCTCCCAAAGATCTTTATGCAGGGTGTAGTCCTCTCAGCATCTGCTCACTTGACCATGTAGAAACTCCCCTTTTTCATCCACATCTGTTCCTCCAAAAACTGCTGAGAGGACCATCAGCCTCTTACTGAGAAGTGTCTTTCGTCTGTGTCTGGCACATAACTCATGAGATTAGAGGTACTACAAGGACAAAGTTTGTTTTTCTTCTTTGGAGTATTTCTATATCCTTATAGTTCCTTGGACTGCAAGGAGATCAAATCAGCCAATACTAAGGAAATAAACCCTGAATATTCTTTGGAAGGACTAATGTTCAAGTTCCAATACCTTGGCCACCTGATGCAATAAGCCAGTTCATTAGAAAAGATCCCTATGCTGGGAAAGATTGAGGACAGAAGGAGAAGGGGGTGATAGAGGAGGAGACAGTTGGATGGCATCATTGACTCAATGGACATGAGTTTGAGCAAACTCTGGGAAATAATGGACAAGGAACCCTGATGTGCTATATAGCCCATGGGGTTGCAAAGAGTCAGACGCAACTTAGTGTCTGAACAATAGCAATATCCTTAGAAGCTAGCCTGTTCCTAGTTGATTGCAGAAAGTCTAAGAAGTTATTTCAAAAAAAGTAGTAAACATATTTTCAAGATCTCATTGGAAATCTAGTACAGCCTCCATGAAACCTTCCTTCCTACCATTTTTCATCAGCCTCAAACACGCTATATCTGATGATGAGATTTTACTCCTTTATTTTCATAGTAATATGTCTATGTTATAAAAAATTTTCATGCTACCTCATTATAAATGTCTTTCCCACTATCCTTTGTAATCATCGAGCACAGGAACTATTACAGCTGAGTGTTTGAACCTTGGGTTCAGAATCATAGCTCTGCAACTCATGATTATATTATCTTACTTAATTTACTTAACATCTCTAAGGTTCAGCTTATTTATTTGTAAAATGCATATAGTTCATTCATTCTTATATTTATTATGTGGCAGATACTACTGAAGGTACTGACCATAAAGTTAAATGGAAAAAATAAAGAATAGGAAGAAAAGGGTAGAGGAGGAAAGGAAAAAGTGGACAAAGTTCTTGTCCTCATTGTGAGTACATTCTATTGATTATTCTTGTCTATCCATATCCACACTTATAGAACAAACTATAGGAGTTCGTATATTTAAAATTGCTTTTCCTTTTTCTTTAGTTTTTGGAGGCGAATTACTTTCAATACTGTATTGGTTTTGCCATGAAATTACTTTTAAGAAAATAAAGCAAAGTAAGGAAACAGAGCTTGACAGAGCTAGCAGAAAGTCCTGGGTGTTATTAGAGAAGCTGATTTGTGAATTGTAGAAGACCCTCCAGAGTTTAGGGCTGCTCTCACATATTCTGTTTCTTCTTGATGTATAATAGGATTATACTTTCTACCACCTTTGGATTTAGGCATGGCCTAGTGACTTGCTTTGAAAGCTGGACAGAAAGAAGTTGCATGCAGAAGCTTTCAGAAAGGCCAGTTAAGATTTGCCACATCTCTTCTTGCCTGCTGGAAGCTTTATGGAAACATATATGTAAAAGGGGCCTCCTTCAGCTAAGACTGTCATGCTGACCCATGCTGGACATCAGAGGTGACTCGAGGATTGTTCTACAATAGCATAGCCTATCCTATTCTTCCTGATGCAGGCCTTATCATAATGTCTGACACTCAGAAAATATTTGGTAAATTCCTATAACCATTATTAATTTTATTACAGCAATACTTTTATTGCAAGTGTAGAAATATACTAGGAAGTAAACATCTTTCTCTTAAATGAGTTTAAGGCATTAAAGTGCAAGTCTTTTGATCCTACCCTCACAAATAGGAAAAGCAGTGTCAAAGTAATTCAGATTTTCTGTCAGAGGTTGCAGCCTTTAGATCCAAAGAGGCCCCCTCAGTGGAGAAGATTCAATACTGTGTTTTGAATGTTTTTCTATTGATTAGCAATATAAAACTAGAGGTACAGACTTTTAAAGTCATTTGGCTCAAAGACATAATACATTTAATTATGAATTCAATAAACCTTTAAAAATCAAGCATATAAATAAAAAGTGTTAACTCAAGGGAAATACTCTGAGGAGTAGTAAATGTCTATTTACTATTGTCTCAAATGTCTCAAAATGTCAATATAAACTAACAATGGTTATTTATTTTTAGGTACAGAAATTAAATTTTCAAAGAAATAAATATGCGGCTTAACTGGACAGAAGAGTCATTTGAACTGAAATGTAGCTCAGCTTCCCTTAAACCTCTGCAAGGCAGCCACAGTGGGGGACAAAACCCACAACTTTCTCTGGTGGCAGAAATTGCTAACAACATCAGAGTAAATCTGCTGGTGGTGAAACATGTAAGGACAGATCTGGAGGGAGGAGGGAAATGCAAAACACATCAGAGGCAATTTTTCAGTGGATAAAATTAAATCAAAGGAGAAAGCAAGTTTACTGGAACATAAATATAAATGATAAAATGGGAACTACATTTTCTAAAATAAGAGTGTGTCCCTTAAATAAGTATTTCAGTGGTATCTACAAAATCAACTCCATGATTTAAAACTATATAAATGAAATTCTAACTATCCTATTTCTGATGCATACTAAAAACTACTGACTTGAGTATATTGTTTCTTTTTTAGAAATCACCATCTACCACAATAACTGCAGCAAAAGGAGTAAACTGAATTGTATTACATGTCAGTAAGGAATATAGTATAATCACAATGGTGGCTTTAATAGGCTTGGCTTGAAACAATGTACTTTAATAAGCTTTATTTGAAAATACTCAGGTAATATTTTTCTAAGTCTTTGAAATAACCAATGCACTTCTCTTGCTCTGGAGACCGAACAAGAAGAAATTACTCAACAGACTAGGACACAAAGTTTTATTATACTTTTAATTTTCCTGTTGTTTGACAATACATGTTAACCTAAGTAGAACAGATACGTAAAATGTATTCTGGTGAGGATGAGAAATTTCCTTTTACAAATCTGTTTTGCTTCATTTTAAGATTTTTTTTTTTAATCTTAGTACTGATTATGTGACTATGAAAAGAAGTCAACCAATCAGCCAAGTTTTTAGCAAGCAGTCTCTAGGAACTTCATGGGTCAATTTTTGTAGGTATTAAAATCACAAACACACACATATCAATCCATACACAGCCTAAATAATAAAAAACAACTTAATTCTTAAATTTTTATAAATAAAAGCTTATTTTAATTCAGTTATACATCTATTTCAGTTGCTA
>SJYC01085652.1:0-20871 GCA_006408675.1 Madoqua kirkii | reverse complement strand
CCGCCCTCCCATCTCCCCAGATCATCCCGTACACCAGCCCCATGTTTTGAAAATGCTTTATATACTGTGTGGAAGAGGGTCAAATCAGACATAAACTACTTACTGGCAAACATTGCAGAGAACCACAATAGAGTAAAGCATACTTTTCAATCTGGTAAGTTTAAGTACATGTTTAGAGAATTACTCCCATTTTATTATCAAAAAAATTATATATCAAAATCCTTAATACAATGTCAAAGCTAGTGACATGTCACTACCTCTGTTATCCTGCAGCTTACCCTTTACCATTTAGTACAGCCAAATTAACATGGATTGTTAGCCCTTTCTTTCTGGATAATTGTAATACATTTGTAGCTATTTTTCTTTCTAGTCTGCTGATTTGAGATTACTTTTTTAAAATATACATTTTATTACACACTTTCCATTCTAAAAATTCAAGAGCTTTCTCACCTCAGTGTTTCCAAACTAGGAGTTACTAGTAGGCAGAAAGGAGAGAGGAAAGGCAAGACAGGGGTACATGATTAAGAGGTACAAACTACTATGTATAAAATAGATAAGCAACAAGGATATACAATACAGGGAATTATAGCCATTATCTTGTGAAAATTTTAATGGAGCATAATCTGTAAAAATACTGAATTATTCTGTCATACACTGAAACTAGTATAATGTGGTAAATCAACCACACTTCAGTAATAAATAAATAAAACCCAAGAGTCTCCAAACAATTAGGCAATGAAATCTTGACTCATCACACTAACACATAAATGATCCTAATATATCAGTTTTTCGTCAGCCACCTACAGCTCATCATCTTCCCATTCTCCCATTTCAGCCACAAGTTTGATGAGTTATGATTTTTCTTGCTTATCTGTACGGGTACCTATTGTTACATCTGTGCAGAATACTGTTTCCTTTCTTCTCCACTTGAAAGAGCCCTGACTTTACCTCCAATATCAAGTCCAGATATCATTTCTTCTGTGTAGTTTCCCACTGTGCTCAAGGAAGGTGAGAACTCCCTCCTGATTTACCCATGACATGGGTCTGATTCTTCCATTGTATGACAGCCCTTAAAAGTAGGACAACTCGCCAGAGTCTTCTTCCCTGGAAAATCCCACTTACAGAAGAGGCTGGCGGGCTACAGTCCATGGGGTCACAAAGAGTTTGACATGACTTAGAACTAAACAACAATTAAAGGCAGTCACAGATGCCATTCATATATCCTCACTTGCCAGCACTACCAGTGAATTAATGATGCCACCTTCTCAGCACATGTTGCTTTTGATTTTCATAGTAGTTTCAAGCACATTATTTCACTTTATACTTTCAATACGTTTGTAAAGTATTATACAGTAGATTTCATTGTCATGTAATGCAAGGAAATTGAGTGTTAAAGTCAATAAGTAACAGTGAGTTTTTGTTTTAAATAATGTTGACTTATAATATTATGTTAATTTCTGAAGTACAGCAAAGTGCTTCAGTTATACTTATATATGCATGGTTTTTTAAATATTCTTTTTCATTATGATTTATAATAGGGTGTTACGTATAGATCTCTGTGCTATATAGTAGGACCTACTGTTTGTAGTTTTTATTATTAAACATAACATTTAATCCCACATATATATGTGTGTATTTCCCTCTCCCTGCTGTGAGATAGAAATAAAAGTTTCATGGGCTGGTGCACTGGGATGACCTAGAAGGATGGTACAGGGAGAGAGGTGGAAGGAGGGTTCAGGATGGGGAACACGTGTACACCCATGGGGGATTCATGTTGATGTATGGCAAAACTAATACAATATTGTAAAGCAATTAACATCCAATTAAAATAAATAAATTTATATTAAAAAAGGAAATAAAAATTTATCCTTTGAACATAGATGGTTTCCTTTGAACAGTCATTAAGGATCAGTATATTATAAATCAAAAATCCCTTAGCTTTAACTTTTGTCATTTTGATTCTACCTCATCATATCCTAAACTATGTCTTGACTGATGATCCAACCAAGGTATTATAAAACATTTTGCATAGGTGCCTTAGGATAGAGATATATGAAATAATCTTTGAAATCAACTACTATGAATGGAGAATGCTGAAAGTCTTAGTACAAGAGTCCTAATAGATCATATCTTCTCTACACCTTGAGGAGGTAACTATAAATTTATTTTGATACTGTCTATGTCAGTCAGTATATTTTTTTTAATGCAGAAGACTGAAAGTGAAAACGTGTGAGTACTAGAGCCAAATACAACAACAACAAAAAAATAGTTAATGTAGTCTCTGCATTTCTGTGTTGAAAATAAACCAAATTTTGTTTTCATCCTACATGGGAGGGAGAGGGGAAGAATAATATTAACCAAATATATTAATTCAGTTTCCTTTTCAGAAACTGTTAAGAGTATACATAGGGAAAATAATGAGAGGAAGAACATTGAGGCATTTGCAGGATTCTAAAAGGAAAAGCAAATGACAAGATAATGGGTTTATGAGATAATACTGTATTTTCCTGTATACAAAAAAGTTACTCATGCACCTTGCTTTGGGGAATGTTGTTTTCATTGCTTCCATAATAGTTCCATGGTTTTGTCCTGGTTCATTCACGTTTCATCAACCAGTCCCTATTTGTGTGCATAATCCTGTATTTATATGCAGATGCCTGGGATCTGTTAGTGACCTTCTTCTGACTGTGTATGAACAAATATATCTCCTTATCTGAACATTTAGAGCAAAGTTTGGAAAATAGTGCAAGATTCAGGAGGGAAGACATAAATCAAAACTAAAATCATGATTTCAACACCTTGAACTCTTGCTATATATTTTGCCATTCTTGGGCTTTACTCAAATGGTTAATGAGATCCAAACTATTTTAAATTCTTGTCTCTAAAATCTAAGTGGGATACAGCTACATTTGAGTAAAGAGCTATTAAAATGATGAAATCATTATATTGTATCCAAGATAAAAGATATTGTAAATATTTAGTCTTTCACAGTCACAAACCTCTTAAATGGATGACTGTGGTCTATTCATTGGCTTATGGTTCTAATTGCCTCCAGGAAATGTCAAATTCACATACTGTCTCAGAACACAGGATTTAGTTTTGGATTTTTAATTTAGCTAAAAGATGTGTAAAAACACACTGTGATCTAGCTCCCTATTGGCTCCACATCTGTGTAACATTATATACAAACAATATTTGAGCTAGCGTAGGCCTCACGAGGCTCACAAGCTCACTAGCTTGAATGTAATTAATTTTTTTTAAAGAGACAAAAAACACGAAGAAAGACAAGTTGGAGAAGGACTGTTTTCAGCAATAATCTTACATATGAGGTAAGGCTCCAAGTTGCCAAAATGGAATCTGGAAATAAATAAATCATAATTGTTCTAAAAGTGATTAACTCTAGGTGACAGCCAATGTTCTTTTGATAAAATAGTACTTATTCTGATTCTACAATTCAGTAGACAGGAAATGGCTCACCATTTGGTAATGAATTAACTTTTTCTTGGAGGGCTACAGTAATTTCAAAATATAAGCCAAAAATGTCTAGGATGCTAGGAGATGAACGATGTCGTTGGGTAGCAGACAATTACTCTTTTCTTATCACTGACTCAAGTTCCTCTTGCTTTTACTCTTTTCTATCTGCAGATTTTGGTGGACTACATACCTATCGCTCAAGAAGTTCCTTAAAAATTGACTCTGCTGATTTGGCTGCATCAGAGAGGAAGTTATTTAGCAATGGCATGGCAGTACTCTTCGGTGGCTTTTCAGCTTGCAAAAATTGCACACACATGAATGAAGGAAACTCAAATTTATTGAGCATCTGTTGCATATCATGTATAAATTATGTGCTTTAAAAAATCTGATAATAAATAAATGTAAGGCAGATTTCTCCCAAATTACCCTTGAATATAATAAGAGTTTTATCTTACATTCAGGTCCTTACAAGTTTTCTGTATTATGGATGGTCTCTCAATCATTTATTTATTATTTATTAAATTTAAAATTATTATTTTTTCTTCCAGTTTTTTTGAGATATAATTGACATAGAGCATTGTAAAAATGAGGTCTACAGGTGTGAAGGTGTGAAGCTGCTCAGTCGTGTCCAACTCTTTGCAATCCCACGGACTGTAGCCTACCAGGCTCCTTCCTCCATGGGATTCTCCAGGCAAGAGCACTGGAGTGGGTTGCCATTTCCTTCTCCAGGGGGTCTTCCCAGCCCAGGGATCGAACCTGGGTCTCCCGCAGTCCAGGCAAACGCTTTAACCTCTGAGCCACCAGGGAAGCCCAGGTGGTATGTTTTTTAACATAAGTCTTAGTAGTAATTTTTAGACCTGTCTCCTCAGGCAAGAGAAATAAAAACATAAACAAATGGAACTACATCAAAGTAAAAGGCTTTTGCACAGCAAAAGAAACAAAACAAAAAATCCATCTACTAAATGGGGGAATATATTTGAAAACAATATATCATAAAAGGGGTTAATATCAAAAGTATAGCAAACAACTCATGCAATTCAACATAAAAAAACTCAAAACATAGGCACAGAATCCAAATAGACATATTTATAGAGAAGACATATATATGGTCAATAGGGACATGAAATGATGTTCAACATCACTAACCATCAGGGAAATGCAAGTCAAACCACAATAAGATATCTGCTCGCACCTGTCAGAATGGCTCTTATTAAATAGACAGTAAACAACAAATGGTAAAGATGTGACGAAAAGGGAACTCTCCTGCATTTTTTATGGGAATATAAATTGGTACTGCCACTATGTAAAACATTATGGAGAGTCTTAAAAAAATTAAAAATAGAGCTATCATAAGATCCAGGAATTCCACTCCTGAGTATTTATCCAAAAATATGAAAACATAAATTACAAAAGATATATGTACTTTATGTTCAAAGCAGCATTATTTGCAACAGCCAAGATATGGATGCAACCTAAGTGTCCATCTAGATGAATGGATAAAGATGTGGTATTATATAAAAAAGAATAAAATCTTGCCATTTGCAAAGACATAGATGAATCTAGAGGGTACTATGTTACATGAAACAAGTCAGAATGAAGTCATTTACATGTAGCAACAAAACAGAAACAGAACCATAGATACAGAGAACAAACAGGTGTTTGCTAGAAGGAAGAGGGGTGAGAGGTGAGAGAAACAGAGGTACAAACTTCCAGTTGCAAAATAAATGAGCAACCAATGTGTAATGTAAGATGTGGGGAACATAGCCAATAATTATGTAATATCTTTGAAAAGTGATTGATGGTAATGACTTATTGTGATGATTATTTTGCCTTTATAGAAATGTCAAATCACTATGTTGTGTAAAAGAAACTAGAAGAGTATTCTCAGTCAATTATACTTCAAAAACAAATAAACTCATAAAAAAGAGATCAGATTTATGGTTACCAGAGGTGGGGATGGGGGAAGGAGAAGTGGATAAAGGTAGTCAAAGGGTACAGACTTCCCATTATAAGTACTAGGAAATGTAACATGCAACATGATAATTATAATTAACGCCACTATGTCATATATGAAAGTTATTAAGAGAGTAAATCCTAAGTGTTCTCATCTCAAGGAAAACAATTTTCCTATTTAATTTTATATCTATAAGAGACGATGGGCTTTCACTAAACTTATTGTGGTAATCATTTCACAATGTATGTAAGTCAAATCATCTTGCTGTACACAAAGTATTAATACTGCATAATAAGGTGGGACACAGGCAAAGAAAATTCCTATAATTTGTCAAATGTAGTCATTAAAGTTGCAATTAGATCTTGAGAGTTCGTGATTCCTGGAATACAAAAAAAAAAGAAAGAAAAGAAAAGAAAGAGAGAAACACCAAACAAAACTGGGTCTCTATCATCATATTTATATGCCTTTTTAAGACAGTCGTCTCCCTATTCCACACCACACTCCTTATACACAACATTGCCAAGCCCAAGCTGTTTCTTCCCACAGACATAACTTAAATCCATCCAGAAAATTATTTGATCTGCAGAATGCATATCATTTTAAACTGGACAGAAGAATAAAGGCTTGGAGACAAAACAGAGTGTGGTTATAGTAGTCCAAGTTAAAAATGAGCAGAACATTAGCAAGGGCTTGGCTGTTAGACTACTGTGGTTATTAATGAACACATGCTCTTTCCTCAACTGGGGAACTGCTTCTACTTTTTGTGGTTATGGGAATAGGAAATGGAAGGAGACAATGCTTTACTGGCAGACACATTACTGACCCTTCAGAGGCAGCAAGAATAATGAGTAGAGAAGGTTTTAAAGAAGACAGTCCTGCCAACCAGAATAACTGCTGCAGGAAGTGAAAGATTCCTTGAATATGATGGTGACTGGGTTGGGTCACCCTCAATCAGAGTAGGATGGATCAACCAATGGTCTGGTGAATAAAATCATATTAGAATGCTGAAATCACTGGATACAAAGTAAAGGCATCTTGATTCCTGTCCATTTGTGAGTCAAGGTAATTTGAGGGAACAAATCTTTCACTTCACTTATGACCATCTTGACAGTCACTTGCTACTCATATATCTGATATGGTCCTGAGTTCTGATATTCATTCTGTAATCTGAGTATGTCTTGATGTTTTAGTTTAATAAATATGGCTATCAAAATAATATAGAATGTAGTTTTTAGATTAGTATAACTCTCCAAGATAACATTTAAAATAAACAAAATGTTCAATTTTTTTTTCTTAAATTACACATTTTAGTAAATACTTTGGACTGGAAAGAAACCAGCACTAAATTTATCTTTTTAGAGTTGATGTTTTGCTTTTTGCACATCTCTAAATTATTTGCTTAGAATTAGATTCTAATAAACATATTTGGAACTACAGTCAATAAATATAGTGGATGAAACAGATAAAGGAAGAATAAATAATGGAAGAGCATAAATAAAATTAAATGAGAAAGCAAGCCCTGTTACTGTAGGCTAAATAATTTCTAGAAGCGGCTTCTCCTTGGGAGTTGGTGCTGTTTAGTGTTTTTATTCCTCTCTCTTTCACTTTGACTTCTGGAGCCCACAGAATAGCTCTGCCTGGGAACAAAAATACAATTAAGAGAGTCAGGCAGAGGGACAAACTGCCCCTCACCTCTGACATTTGAAACTAGAGGCATAAGTGGATAATTTCTGAAGCAAAATGGCTTTTGCAGAACTACGTTTTTCAGATGTTTAAAATTCTTCACTAACAATATATTCTTCCACTTGTGATGTATTATTAAATTTACAGCAGAAATTTATCAAGGGTTTTTAGGGCTTCCAAAAAACAGTTTGCTTTATGAAAATGCCCCTGGAAAGGGTCATAACATTATCTGCAGACACTTGGGCAGCTTGCTCTGTAATTGTTTTAGAAAACCTTGCTTTCTGGAAAGAGAAAATAAGATGATCCTCTCAGGAGCTACGGGAAAAGAAAACTAGGTACCTCAAATGGGAAGAAATGGACGCAGAAAGGAATCAGAAGTGGCCTTTCCCTGGATCTCTGCCTTTTCTGCAGTGTGCCCCACTCTGACAACAAAGGGGTACAGCTCTAGCTGATCCTCCTGATGATATTATTGGCAGTCAGCTGAATGTGTGCACAGAGAATGCCACAGTCACGGCAAGATTGTTTCTGTATTGAAAAAGCAGAAACAGGGTCCCAGTGCTCCATCAGAAGAGATGTGATTTCCTAACGAAAAGAGAAATGCTCAGTCAGAAGAGTTTTTGGAACTTTTCCCTCTGCCATGAAACCTGGTGAATGGTTTGAGTTTCTCCAAAATTACTTGGAATTTAGCTGCTGCGAGGCTGTGCTGATCGTTCCAACTTTACTTTCAATTTTGCATTTGTTGGATGCTTCCCTCAAGTCTTCTGGTGTAGTTGTGTCATTAGTCAGAGCTGGAAGGTTTATTATTTATTTTGACAGCCACCAACCTATTTTGTCAAGCAGTACACATTACTGCTCCAGTTGACAGGTGTTACTCTTAAAATCCTTCAGTTTCCTTTCTCCCTCTTTGAGCGAGGCTTCTATATCTGCTGTCTTGTTTACCTTGCCAAAGGAAGCACAGTACATTTTCTGGTTAATAAAAGCTTTATTTTGTTGCTACCTTTCAGTAACAGGTTAAGCAGCCATTGGCCAAAAAAAAAAAAATCTTTTTGTGATACAATCTAAATTTTGATCATGTGCTTAAGCTGGTATCCAGTGGAAGCCTAAAAAAAAAAGTAATAAAATTAGTTAATGTAATGTAAATAGAGGCAAGACAGTAATGTCATTTCACCTACAATATACATATTGTGAGTACAAAGATCAAAACAAGCTTTAAGTTTAGTGGCATGAGGTTTGTATAAAAAGAAATAAGCTGCATAACATGCTCCTAGAAGAAAATGTGGTTGGAGATGGTGATGTAGAAGAGGACACCTGCTCGGGTTAAAGAAGTCAGGCCTTTCTGAGGAAGATGGCATGTGAATTCGTTTTTTAAATGCGAATAGTAATACAGGCAAAAGAAAAGAGCCTTCTATATCGGTGTCAATATACAGTGGGAATTTAATTTTGAATATGCCAGTTATAACCTATTATGAGACATTGGGGAATTATTTTTCCTTGATATTCATGGTTCATCACCATGACCCATTCAATTCTCTAATTTCCTTTTCTGCTCAAATGTCACCTCCTCAGGAAGCCTTCTCTGATCACCCAATGCAAGCACTTCTCTACCACTTCCTTGGCAGCTCTCTATCATCAAGTACTGTTTTATGTTTCTTAAAAGAATGATTCAGTTCCTGTCAGGAAGAAAAGGCAAATATTTGTGTAATAATTTACTGCTAAAAGAGTCTCTCTTTTAGCAATAATCAGTAACACTCTACCCTACACCTAGTGGACTAAAATAAAACCCATGTATTAATCATGATTCTGTGATTCAGAAATCTGAGTGGGGCTCCTCAGAGATTTCTCCTCTCTGTTGTGTCAGAGGCACTCATTCAGATGGCAGCTGGGCTGGAGGATCAGGCTGTCTCCCTCCCATGCTGGGGGCCTTAGTTCTGGGCTGCTGATGGGGCCTCTTTGGCCTTTTTCTCCAGATGGAGAGCCTGGACTTCTTTCCCAGAAGGCTCAGGGTAGCAAAAGAATGAAAGCAGTAGCCGCATTGTCTCACAAAGCCTAGAACCTGAACTAGCACAGAGTTACTTTTCCCACATTCTATTGCTCAGGTTAAGTCTAAAGCCAACCGATTTTCCAAGGGAGGAAAAAATAGGTTCAATTTTTAACATGAGGTATTGCATGCATGCACAGGCATAGGAGAATTGTTACAGTCCGCTTTGCCAACTACTCATTACACCTCTTAGAATTTGAATTTCCAGATGGCATCATTTTGTTGTGTGGAATCAAGAATATAGTTGCTTATTTATTATTATTATTCATTGTGTCTACATTTAAACAGTGTTGAATACCATACCTACATATCCAAGACTGATTTTTTAACTAAAGTTTTTAATATCTATCTAATAATAGAATAAAATTTCTTCTTATATTCCCTAGCATTGCTTCAGAAACAATAGACACAAATAAACCCATCTCTTCTCTAATACCAGTTTTTTCTCATAATTCTATTCTATAAATGCTATTATTCCAGACTTTTATTATCACCAAGGATTTAAAATGTGGAGTTATACCTTTCTCTCTTTCTTTTAAAATCAGAGGGAAAGAGAACCACATTTGAAAACTGGCTCTACCTTTACTAGTAGTGTGAACATGAATAAATCACTTAGTCTTTCTGATCCTACTTATTTATCACCTAAAATTGATATGATAATTTCTTTTCAGGGTCATTGTGGAGATTAGATATGGAAAAATACTTTGAAAAGTCCTAAACATATTAAGCACACACCGAATGCAAATTTCCAACATCATGACATCTTTTCTATAAGCTCACAAGCACCATATTTATTGCTAACGTTTTCTATATACACTAAATGAAGTTGCTCAGTCGTGTCCGACTCTTTGTGACCACATGGACCGTAGCCTACTGGGTTCCATCGTCCATGGGATTTTCCAGGCAAGAATACTGGAGTGGGTTGCCACACTATACCTCCATAATTAGACAGTAAACTCTTTGAAGGTAGTGACTTCTCAAATTCTTGGCATAGGACCATACACATTTAGAACTCCAAACATGATAAAACCTGTCTATTGACTCAGATTAACATTGATTAAAAAGTTTAAATACTATTTGGGGGGCAGTAAATGTGAACTCAGTGGCTTTTTTAAAAAAAAAAAAAAAGACAATATATATATTTCAGTTTTTCATTGTTCTCTATATGGCAAACTGTATTGAAAAGAAAACTATATAGGAAAATAAGACAGCTGGTTAGTGTAAAGGGGAGCACTGGTTTTTACAGCCAGAGAAATGTTTTTCAAAACCTGATGCCAGATGTTGGGTCAATCTTGGGAGTTATATTCCTTTTAGTTTTACCTTAGGATCTTTATACCTCCTTTAAAAAAGCCTTTGCTATTGCAGCAATTATAATTTTAGGATAAAAATTCAAAAACCAAATGCTTTTCTTCCCCTCTCTGAAATATGATTATTTCATTTACTAGGAGGAACAATTAATCACTAAGTGATTCATCAGCCTGCAGCTGGGATTGGAGAGCTGACTTCCTTTCTTTATTCCTATTTTCTGCTCTGTGTGCAGCAAATGTTCAGTAATAGCAAACAAATAACTTTTCCCTACCTTCAGTACCTTTTCTAATACTAGCAGGGAAGAAAATGTTGACTATTTTTTTCCCAAGTACATTTTCCCTTACACATTTCTGAAAAGGAATTATAAAATTGCAAGTGATGGTCCATTTTGTTGTAAGAATAACACATTATAGAATAAATGGTTCCTTAAGATTTGAGTTAACTGTTCTTTGCTATTTTTCATTGCACAACTCGTGTTTAAAGAATGGCTAAATCACTCACTTCAAATGGATAATGATTTTCTATTTCTTGGCTACCTGGCATTTGAACTTCATGTAAATAACATATAAAATGCTAGATTCATGTCCATGGACAGAGAACAACTATTAGCAAATTCATTAGTTGGATACTATATATACTTTTAAAAATTTCAACAAGCTATTTCCCTGACTTCTAATCTGTGAAGTCAAAATTAATTTAGAAATGTCTCTGATTCATGTGATTCTAGGTTTATGTCATATTAGTATATACCTATCTACCCAGTAATAAATCATATTCTAATGTTCAGTGTTCTGATTACAAGTATGTTGCATTTCTTAGAATTCTGTGAAAGATATTGTACCCTGTTATATCATTCCTAGGAGGTGCCAGCAGGTTGGCCTGGGAACAGCATACTCACTAGAAAGGGAGTAAATTCACTTAGAGCAAGGTTCTCAATTAAACAATCCACAGACTTAGAACTGTCTACAAATGTCAAAGCACAATTTGTGTTATTGGGCATTTTCCATGCTCTTCATCAATTTCTCCAACATGTTAAAATAAATGCTCTTAGTACAAACCAGATTTTCTTTTCACGAGAGTGCTGAATTGCTTTCTATTTAATCACATTCATTTGCTCACTTAATTAAAGCCCAGTGTGCCTTGAAAATGTTAGCTACAAGATCTGTAGCCTAAGGGTTTTTCTCTCCCACTCTCTTTAATGTAAGTGAAATCATAATTAGTATATGTTAGTAATTTTATATATGACAAAAACATGGAAGGTTCTGAGATGTTACTCTGCCTGTGTGCCAAGTTAGCATGCTACAGCTCATGGGTGCTGGCAGAAGAGAGGAGACTTCAGAAGAAAAGGTGTTTATTGCTCTTAGGAGTAGCAGTTGTCAGTATTTGTGCTGGTGCCCATAAGACCATGCAGCCTGAGGCAAGTACCTGTGCACACACACGGTGGTTTGTATTACAGGAGAGGGATTCCAACCTTAGGGAAACTGAATCTTTTATAATGGGCAGTAAACCTGTCTGACCTTTGCCTCCAGGGGAAAAACTTTCTTTGTCATACTGAGCAATAAACATTTAAGACCTATGGAGACTAGTCTTCTAATGGTATCTACTCCTCCATCCAAAACTGTTTTGATATCTGGAAAATTTTCCTCTGAGTACAACCCTCTGTCAGCCACATGATTAATCAGGCTGATAGAGATTAGGACTAAATCTGTTCAATTTGGCTCATATCACATTTCATTAAGGCTCATATCAATAGGACTCTGAGCAGCTGGATGAGGAAATATGCATTATTACCCTCAACTGTCCCTCAACCAGCTGAACAAATCTCATAAACCATCTAGATCTACCTCAGAATCTAGGTGTTTTTTTCCTTTAATTCCACATTGACTTTTCAAATTGTCCCATGACCTTAGTCCAGATACAGCAGGAGTTTTAGAGATTACTCAGACTTTACCTTAGCACTCAAGGAGCAAATTTAGGGGCAATATCTTCTATCACAAGCTTGGTCATTGAGTTACTACTAACCTGAATACATTTCAGGACTACAGCAGTATCTTTGATCACCTCAACTAATACTGAAGACAAATTTTATATCACTTTTTTTCTAATTGGGCAACACACCTTGCAGGGAAAGCTGACTGCCAGGTGGGTGCAAGTGTAAGTCAGTTCCCTATCCTGGGAGCTTCCCAGTCATCATTTTGGGAAGATGGTACAGTCATTCAAGGTCTACATTATCCTTAGGGGCATTTTCCTTAAAAACTTGGAGGTCTTTTATGACCATTCCTAAGGTTATAATCAACACTTAGGGGAGAGAAGCTAATGTTTGAGTTCCCACACAAGACATATAGTCCTAAGGGTACATGTGCCCTAAAAGAAATGCTACTGGAGTCACTAAAGAGGAGTCTATATCAGCTGTCCCCAGGGTTTTGGGCACCAAATACTAGTTCTGTGGAAGAAAACTTTTCCACAGATGTGGCAAGGGTGGGGGATATGGGGGTGGAGGGGATGATTCAAGCACATTACATTTATTGTGAACTTTATTTCTATTATAATTACATCAGCTTCACCTCAGATCATCAGGCATTGGATCACAGAGGTTGGAGACCCCTGGCCTACATCATCCAGGAACATAAGTTGACTCTGTTCCAAGGTGGCCTTATACCCAGCTAGTAGACTTTAGGGCTCTCAATTCAATTTGAAAAAACTGATTCTAGTTATTGTTTTTGAAAGTAATGCCTAAGGACAGTGAGCCCACTCTCCCCTGCTATCTGCCTCATCAGCTGGGCAGCCTTTATACACTCTGGAGCATCTCTGAACTACAGTACTTGGCACAGGGTGAAGTGGATACTAAAGGTGTTGGCAGGAATTTTACTGTAATTGTAGAGAATAGGGCTGTTATCTGCCCCTTTGGTAGACTTTTTGGTTATTTTAAGAAATTTGGCAATCAGATGGTACCAGACCTTCTTGCTAGGGGATAACAGATCCTGAAATTAATTAAACTTAAGTGCTCATTAATTTGGGAGCAATGCACTTTTCTTGAGGAAGACTCTAGGGATAGCTTGAAAGAAAAAAAAAAAATCTTAATGTTACTTTCTCATCCATGCCTCTCACAGTCTAAGATGTTCCCTCTGCAGGTTTCAGAATAATGCTCTTCCTTCACTGCCATAAAATATCTATGCCACATTACAGTAGCTAAAACTTCATCTTTTCTCAACTATTCCCTACTTACACTCAGAAGGAATAAATGCAAAAGTGACAAAGGCAATTTAATAGAACTTACAGAGCCCTGTTGTGTCTCTTGCTCTGACCAGTGTGGTCTACTGTAGGGGATCATGGCAAGCAGTGTTTTCAACCAGGTCGTCATTATCTTTGTAATTTAACTATGTCCCTGTTGCATGAGGCACCTCTAGATGGAGGGTACCACTCTTTGCCAGAGATTCCGATCAGCAATATCATCAGTCATGGACGTCAGTTGTGTAGAGACCATGCAGGGCTCACCAGATAGCTTCTAATCCACCCTTTTGGTCTGGGTGCCATCAAAGGATAAATGGTTTTGAACTAACCGAACAAACCAATATAATGTTACAAACAGAATGCCCACTTGAGTGTGTACAGTCTTTAATATTCAAAGTGTCAGTCGCTCAGTTGTGTTGGACTCTTTTCAACCCTCTGGACTGTAGCCTGCCAGATTCCTCTGTCCATGGAATTCTCCAGGCACGAACACTGGAGGTATAGCCATTCCCTTCTCCAGGGGATCTTCCCAACACAGTGATCAAACCCAGATCTCCCACATTGCAGGTAGATTCTTTACCATCTGAGCCACCAGAGAAGCCCCAATAATATTCAAAGAATTCTATAAATTGTTGAATCTCTCTGTGAGGAGTAGCAAAGAGAAAGTAGTTTTTCCTTCATTGCCAGAGGGTTTGAGAACGTTGATATATACCCATACAATCCCAAGATACTCCTTGGCTATCAAGCCTTATTTGTAGAGCGATGGTGACAATAATAAGATTCAGTTGGTAATAAGCCACCATAAGACTCTATCTCCATTATGATTTTTCACTGGCTGCACAGGATTGTTGTTTTGATCTGTGATCCATCCTTGCTATCTTTAAGGCCTTAAGACTGTGATTTCTATTTGTTATCCTTGGATTATATTTTGTTTCTGTTGGACAACCTTGGAGTGAATAGGCAGAGGAGCTTGGAAATGATTTACATGTCCCATAGTGATTTTCTATATATGACACTTCCTAATTGGGAGAATCTATTCTAGATTTTATAAGTATTCACAGTAAACACATATAAATTAATATAATTGTACATGTAGGAGCAGAAATCACAGCAGTATATTGAATCAATCAAAAGGGCCACATCCACAAGAACATATTAACTCTCTTTACCCCATGCGTATCTAGTCCAAATCTCAATACCTGAATCTGGGTATCCCTGTAACTGTAGAACCAGGAGGAATTGGAACTCAGTTACCATTCTCCTAGGGCTTTCTGGGTAGCTCAGTGGTGAAGAATCTGCTTGCCAATGCAGGAGTCTTGGGTTCGAGTATTCTTGCCTGGAAAGTCCCATAGACAGAGGAGTCCATGGTGTTGCAAAGAGTCAGACATGACTTGGCAACTGAGTGTGTATGCACTCTTCTCCAAAAGAATTACACACATTTGAATTTCTTCTTTCCTCCAAATTCCCCTGTAGACTTAGATGTATGTGTGCCGAGGTCCAGCCTCAGCAGAGTCCAGGGATATCCTTAGGATGGACGACATCGGCGAATGAAGAAAGACAGATAAAGAGATAAAGAAAAAGACACGGGGTAACCAGGCTTCTTCAGTGAGCAAGGCCCTCTTACTTTATTTTTCTCGGGGCTTTTATACCCTGAGTTGTACATACAGCAAGGTGAAAAATGCAGAGTCAACTCAACATTCCATTAGTAATAACTTTTATTGGTATCAGGTTCCTTCTTGCAAGTCTTATTTTCTGTACATCATCTTCTGTTCCAGAGGCCTTGATATTCCATGACCTCTTTTTGATAAATGTTGGTCAGCCAGAACACCAGAACAATGATTTTCCCTTAAAGTGTTTCTTCTTAAGTTCTTAGCCTACATCACCCTTAAAGTACAGAGTTACATTTTTTATGGAGCAAAGATTCAGTGGGTTATAGCAAAGAAAGAACTTATTAACTCGAACTCTAATGTTGCTAATGCTAAGGCTACTGATGTTATATCTGTATCTTAAATATATGTACTCCCAGGAACACAATAGATAAGGGATGTGAGAACTTGGCAGCAAGCATAGGCTCAACAATGTTGCAAGAGTCTGGATAAACTTGCCCAGTAAGCTAGAATGCTAACAGAGGGTCTGAAACACTCCTTTCATGCCCAGGAGATTTATAAAGTAAAGACCTAAGTTAACTCTTCCCAGAGAAGTGTGATCGAGGGACAGCCCCCTGCTATTGTCAGAAGAGCTGTTGAAAGACATAAAATAGTAAGACAGACAGATTCTGGTTTGGGGGCAGATGCTCAAGCAGATCCAGGGGGTCCATCGAGTCCTGAGGCCTTGCTTATCAGGACTCTTCCGCATGATCTTGTCATGGGTTGGATGGCCCAGGGAGTCCCTCGAGTCCTGCATGACCTTGTCATGGGTGGGATCTCCTGTGTTGGCTCCTGGCAGATGTGTATAGCTTTTGGTTTTTCACAGAATCGGGGACACCTAGAACTCATCCAAAATCACCTTTCTCTTTAAAGTGGTTGAAATCAGGTTAATCAAGAGGGAGGAATCAGAGAGCCTGGGGTAATCAAAAGTCAAATCCTGTTTACTTTCAGTTGTGAGCAGAGTGGCGCCCACATACAGCTCAACCAAATGAAGCTTCAGTGTTTTTAGTCCACCCAAAGTCATAAAGAGGCTAAGATTATAACTACTGACACCAACTATTTTAGCTTTGGGGAAACTGTGATTCAGCTGCCATATTGCTTGGTTGAAGCTGTGAGATTTATTCTACTTGGATGATGTGGATGTTACATACACAGAGGAAACTTTTTTGATTCTACCTTAATCGAGAACATCTGGAATTGCATTGTGAAAATAACTTAAGTTCTTGCCCAGTTTCAATGTAAGGCCTAAGGGAGTTTTCCAAGGTGACATCCTTGCTGAGCAAACTTACCAGGTTTCTTTGAGTCTATTTCTTATTTATTACTGAGTCACTTTCATCAGCATTGTAAAGCTCACCCAGGGCAGTAAGAGCCCAAATCTTTGTCAATGCTGCACCTATGGTTTCCCAAACGAATTTTCTTTCTCACCAGGAATTCCCCTAATGGTAGCAAAGGCCCAATGCACAAAGTTCTGAGACCATTTATTGTGATCTCTGAAAGTATCTAGTGTTGGCCTGCTAGACTGCAGAAAGGATTAAGCCATAAGCAACCCTTCTATAGCCATTCTGCCTTAATAGTGATTACATACCCGAAGTCAAGCATTATATCCCCATGTCTCATTTCCTCAGCCAAACTAACCAAAATTCTAATGGTTTGTCTGCTTTTACCCTCTGTGGTAATAACGTCTCTTTAGTCCATTTCTTTTGAATGAATGGTGGTAGAAATTTCTGCCTGAGGATGATCCAGCTGAGAAACCTCATTTTTGCTCTTAGAAGAGAATAAACAAAACCTTGGGCATCATTTGAGGTTATGTTTACACTTACTTCCTCATGCTCGACCTGAAACCATATCCACAATTCCTGTTAATTAAAAGGAAATAAAACGGAGGATTTTTTTTATACCCACTTGATCATACATGAACTTTCCTCTTCTCTTTTTAACCAGCCCATGAGACCTTTATCTTTATACCTGCAGAAAGCCATATCTCTGCCAGCCTATCATCCATCAGAATAATGGAGGGTTTGAGGTTTTACTTGAATAGCAACTTACTCTCTGTTATAGATTTTCAGAGAACACAAAAGGTAAATAAGTTAAAAAACAACCCCCTGGGATAAGAGACAAAGGACTTTATTTCCAGTGACAGTAATAGCAAGAGTGTCAGTATTTTAACAGGTTCCCCAAGTTCCAATTCCCATAGTGCAGCATGAAGAGATTCAGTTGATATCTTGCACATGGTACAGTGCGAGATAAAACATGTTAGAGAAACCAAACCCTCTGTAATAGGTAGAAAACATGCCTTCTTCTAACCCAAAGGCAAATATGTTTTCATTATAGTGGACATCAACATAAACAAATAAGAACAACAAAAACAATGAAACAAATGAGTGAGTCTCTCAGTCATGTCCAACTCGGACTGTATAGTCCATGGAATTCTCCAGGCCAGAATAATGGAGTGGGTAGCCTTTCCCTTCTCCAGGGGATCTTCCCATCCCAAGGATTGGACCCAGGTCTCCCAGCTTGCAGGGGGATTCTTTACCAGTTGAGCCACCAGGGAAGCCCAAGAATACTGGAGTGGGTAGCCTATCCCTTCTCCAGTGGGTCTTCCAAACCCAGAAATCAAACCAGGGTTTCCGGCATTGCAGGTGGATTCTTTATCGATCAAGTTATCTGGGAAGCCTGAAACAAAACACAGAACAAAAAAGAAACTGCCCTTTGCTCCAGGGGGAGAAACTATCTATCTCCTGATGCTGTTTGCTAAACTAACAGCCTCGAAATAATCGTCCAGAACAAGGGCCTAGGCCTCTGCTCAGAAGACGTGCAGAAATGTGAGAAACTCATGGATAACTGTCTCCCAAAAAGGTTTCCATATGAAAACGTAGTAAAGGGCATTTTCTGGCTGTGTTTTTGTTTCCATCTCTGTCTCTTTTCTCTTACAGATACATAAACACACACCTACATATCTCAAATGTCGAAGAAAGTTTTTGGAGGTATCTTATAGCTTTAAAATAATTCCCATAAGTTTTACAATAAAATATCAGAATGTTCATATGATATGAGCCTCAGAATTTCTTTAACAGTTGACAAAGCTTACAAATCTCTTTTTCTGGTAATTATTAATGGGAAATGGAATGAATTCTAACTATCTTAATTACACAGATAAGAAGAATGACTGCAGAGGATAAATGGGAGACTGACATGGGGCAAAATCCAAAGCCACACAATTAGGAACATTGTTTACAGCTCAGCAGATATCAAGCTAGGGAAATTGGCTGGAATGAGAGATTTTGGCAAATATTTGAAAAAAGAAAACAATTTGAGTTAAATTTATAAATGAAAAAAATCCCATCAGTTAAGGTGATGGAGGAGTGAGGGGAAAGCAGTCTTGCTTCACTGAGCAAGATAATAGTCTGCTCAGAGTATTCTGGACCCTGGAATTTTACAGACTAAAGATTTAAGGTGGCTATAAAAGCATGAATTGTAGTGGTTGACACAGGAAGGATGAATAAGGATATCAGTTGAAGCCTATTCAATGTAAGGAAAATCTGGCAATGTTTCAGAGATGATGAGGCCTAAACTATACATGGAAGAACAAAAATTCCTCTTGGAATTTGTCAGTACAAAAGCCATTTAACTCACGTGCAAGTGAAGGTCTTTGGGACAGCCAACTATTTCACAGGACATAAAGATCTTCTCTAGTGGGAGGTAACAGATATAGCCCTCCCAGTGCCTGTCTGAAGATATATGCAGCACAAGTTTAGAAAAATGCTTATTATTATATTATTTTTATTGTGCCATAAATATTCATAGCATCATACCACAGAGGAAAATTGTGCCAAAGGAGAGATAGAATTCCAGAATCAATGAGCTTATGGAGCAATGTAATATGCAGAAGGAACAGAAGGAGAAATGTAATATACTGACTTTTAATTTTTATTTGAGACTGGTGCTCATGGCTATCTAAAGCCAGCCTCATTACCAGAGGAGCAAAATAAATTATATCAGTACAGGAGGGAAGCAACACTACAAATTCCAAACTCTAGGTTTGACAGACTTATTTATTGCATAAATATGATGAAAATGTAACTATTACCATTTATAATTATGCTTTGCAGTCAGGTTTTATTTTCCCTTTGTAAAAATGCACACATGTAATGTGCAAGAGACATTGGATAAGGCCAGTTTAATTATCCTTTCAAGAACAAATATCTCTATACAGCCAAGAGCATGACACAGGGTGTACTCATAGGATGGATACTACTTTTTTTATATTCTCACCTGGGCCTGCTTTGAAAGAGAATAAAAGAGGCAAATGCAAGAGTTAATACATTCAGACTATCTTCCTAAAATGCATTTTACATTTCAAGAATAAACCCATAATGAAATACATTTCATTTGACTTAGCTTTCCCAAAAGTCTTCCACTGCCATTGCTTGAAATCATGCTGCCTATGCAGTTTATCTTGCAACAAAATCTAAATTAATTTATATCTGTATTATAGAAGGTAAACACAGCTGGAAGGTAGCTATGAAAATACATTTGTGTACCATGTCATATACACAGAGAAGCAGATCTTCCATTTTGAATTCCAACTTTGGGATCCAGTTTTATCAGTAGCTTTGTGCAGACATGAACATACAGTGGAACGAACTGAATTCTAAGCATGTGAATCCAGTCGATTTTAGTTGCAATGTCTCTGAAAACCACTGGAGGAAGGAGCACTGTCAAATAAGTAAATAATATAATAGGTAATAATCATTTTTTACTTATTGGGCATGAGATAAACATTTATATGCAATTTTTTTATTAAATTATAACCACAGTTCTGTGCAACAGGTGCTATAATCTATTATCTATATATGTATATATACATGAGGAAAAGCAGATTTTGAAAGTTAGATAACTTTCCTGAACTCATAAGCCTGCTAAAAGATAGTATCAGCACTTGGGCCAACTTCTCTATGACCTTGGAATGCAAGACCTATACATGATCTTGAGAAACACTTAAATATAGTCTAGGATTCTATAGAGAATGAATCTAAAATTGATTAGAGAAAAAGATGAGGCATGGAATTCAGTTAACTCAGTTTGTTAGAGCATATTATTAAAAATGTTTTGCTATGTTTTGTTTTGTTAAGAATATTTCTCCCACATTGGGAAGTTATCTTTATCAAGAATCCCGAGTCACAGAGTGTAAATCCAACCTGGGAAAGTGACCTGCAAACACAAGTTGCTACAGGTGATTCAAATGAAACATTATCTTCTTTTGGAATCTCATATTCAGCCCATTATAATAATTTCAATGGTATTGTTGATATCTCAACTTTACAGCTGAGTATCTCAGCCATACTTTACTATAAAAAATTTTCTTATATTAAAGAAATACCTTATAAAGGTGTCAAGTTAAATATAAAGCCAATGTTTAGGGCATATCATTGAGTATAGAGGAGTAATACTTAGGATTTCAATAAATATTGATCAAAAATAACAGTCTTTTAATATTGCAAAAAGACTTAATAAAAAGTTTAAATGATCTATACGATAAA
>SJYC01085649.1:0-11721 GCA_006408675.1 Madoqua kirkii | reverse complement strand
TATGTTCAATACAGGATACAGGATGCTTCGGGCCGGTGTATGGGATGAACCAGGGGGATGGGCAGGGAAGGGAGGTGGGAGGGGGCTTTAACATGGGGAAATCGTCTACACCTGTGGCTGATTCATGTCAATGTATGGCAGAACCAATACAATACTGTGAAATGGAATAAGCATTAAACAAAACAAACAAAAAAAGAAAAGAAACAGAAAAAAAACAGTATTCTGTATTTGCCAACAGCTTTATTCAGATTACAATTGATTCTTTGAATATTTCAGGATTAAACTATTTTTAACATTTCTTTTTATATGGCTAGTATTAATTAATTGATCCATAATATGGTTACTAAAAAGCGGGATAAACACGGGTATTAAGATTCCCACCTTTTGCTATTCATCCAGGAAAAGTGTGCATTAAAAGTTAGTTAAGTGTATCATTTGTCTAATGGAGCAAGAATTATAACCAGAGATTGAGCAGATGGCCAGTGTGGTTTTCCACAGTGAATCAGCATCTTCAACAGTAGACAGGTGATGACCATAATAAGCAGATGATAGGGTATAGAAATGACCGAAAATAGCCAGGGTCATCTCAATGACTTTAATAGGGTCAACTATATTTTCTCAGGATATTCTGACACGGCATCCTTTAGGGTGTTCAGAACTTCCCTTTATCCACATTGTAATGGTGATGGGTAATCTAAATATCTAGCTATAGTGGTGAAAACAGATGTGCCAATCTCATACTGCTTGGCTGTAAGCAAGATGATCAGCAGACATTGCCAGCAGTTAGCATTTTCAGGAGCTTCCCAGAACAGCTCCCATCCAGTGGCTAAATGAGGTGAAGGTAAAAAGGCTGGGTGGTTTTGGCCCAAGGCTGGTCAACTTTGATATTCTAATGGGTAAGATGGGTCCAGGCTTTGTCAGGTCTGCACCTCAATCTGATTTTTCTCTTCCTAGAGGAGTCAATAACAAATAAATATCTAGAATCCCAAATTTAATGTTATTTACTTACTTCTACAAAACTTATAATAATTATATCAACTATATGAAGCCCTTCTGAGAAACCACTAGAATGACAGAAAAAAGTGAGTGCTCCATCATTAAAAAAGAATCAAACAAAAGAGAGAGTGATTAATAAAACTGACATGATTAACCTCATAAAATTGTTTGAAAATTCAAGTATTATGAAAATTTGAAGTAAAAGGGGGCATATATTTCTAAATTAATGCACTTATGAATCTGTGAATACAATAAACATGGTAATATGAATTGTATAATTACAATCAGCTTCAGCTGCTAAAACAAATTATCACTGTGTGGCTTAAACTACAGACATTAATTTTTTATAGTTCTGGAAGCTGGAAAGTCCAGTGTCAAAGAATCAGATGATTTGATTCCTGGTGAGAGCTTCGGCCTGCAGATGGCTTTTCTTTGTATCTACACATGGCAAAGAGAGTGATCTCTCTCTTTTCTTATAAAGCTACTGAACTCATCTTAAGGGCCCCACCCCTATGACTTCATTTAGCCCTAATTAATTCCCCAGAGGTCTTATCTCCAAGTATTATGACATTGAAGGTAAGAGATTTAATATATACTTCTTTTGGGGGGAGACATAATTCAGTCTGTAGCATTATTCACAGAAAAGCTCTTTGGGATGAGTAGAAAAATTGCCTTCTCAGATTGTGGAGCAACTTTCAGATCTCAGTGTGTATGTATATTCATAAGAATGCTGAACTGAAGGTGACCCAGGCTGAGTTGCAATTACAGGGCTGAAAGCCTGTGTGACTTGATATGAGTTAGAAATTGTGGACAACTTTGACCTTCTTCAGAAATATGATGAGGGTACCCAGAGATCTTTCCACTGAGATACTGTGTAGTTCTAAATGGAATAAGGGATAGGTAGTATCAAAACAATAATGGAACATTAAAGGTAAAATACCATCAAATGACTTCATTTTAGAGGCTTATGTGATACATGAACTAAGTTTTATTTTTAAAGTAATTATGACAGTGAAATATTGGTTAGAGAAAAAACCAACTTGAAGAAGATTTAGTGGTGTGTAGAGAATTTTGGGTAACTACATCTGAAGCTTTCTACCACTTACTGTCTTATTAACCTTTCTGTGTTCCTCACTGGATATGTTCTTCCTCAAATGTTATATTTCTTCTCTTTAAAATAGACTTTATGAGATTTTAAATTGTGTGTTTTGCATTCAATTTCTCAAAGCACTTAAATTGAGTTGACTGGTTTCACAAGCAGTGCTGTCAAAACTGATGGGTAATTTGTGAAAGAAACAAAAACAAGAAAACATACAAATGTGTAGTATGAGACTGGGAAGAGAGACATGGCATATTAAAAGGCTCTCATGATGGTGTTAGAGCATTGAGTTAATTATTACTCCCAGAAGTTAATGATGACAATGATTGGCTCAAACTTGTGAGTGAGGGAGGAAAAGGACACAAATAAACCCAGTAGTAATCTGTTTTACAAATGTGAGAAAATACCATCTCCCTAGAATGTAACTATTATCATGGATTGATAGGTAACTTTTAGGGACTATGTCCAGTCAGCTTTAGACATTAAAAAGTAGTTTAAACAGTCTGACATTGAAAAGAAGGTGCTGTAACACCTTCTTGATTTGTACTACAAAGAAGATATTTTCTAATTGAACACTTTGCTAAATTTTGATTAAATATAAGCATACAGTTTCTTCTACCTCTTCCTTTACTTGTTAAACACGTATCATCCATCCTTACAAATTACGCAGAAGGCACAAGAACTTTTACAGCTTAAAAATAATAAACTGTGCATAGGAGATACATAAGTTTAGCTAGCACAGGGAGAAAAAGACCTTCTGTGTTTTATGCCATGTTTATTTATCCCAATTATAGAAGTAGAAATGATACTCCAAACAGTTTGATAGATAATGATTAAGGTAGCATGAATAATTGTGGCTAATTGTGTTTATTCTGTTTCATGAAGCTAACTGAGAATAAAGGTAGAATCTTCCTCTAGAAAGAGTCTATGTTTGATTATATTTATAAAATCATAAAACAGCTATGTCATCCTCAATTTTCAAAAATAATTATATTGGTTTTGAAACTGTCAGAACATATTTCCTGACTGTGTATAACATAAATAGGTAAACAATCCAATATGGTGACCTCAGTGTTCCAAGTTGAGCCATCACAAATTGTGGTGGTTCTCTGGCTTCTCTTTGGAAAGTGCAGCAATTGCATCTAACAACATGTTTGTCTTTGGTGAGGCATCATTGTGACAGCATTCAGAATACTAGAGATTTATATTCTATAAAGGGTCTCAGGAGCTTAACTTCAGCATTAGGGCTATGCATTGTACAAACTTTGATAAAAGTGATTTTTTTTCCCCTCCCAGCATAAAAGGAATCATTTAAATTTACTTTAAGAATTTCAAACTTTGGTAGTTAGTCATCTTTTGTTCTCCAAGTTTGCAATTCATGACATTTAAACAAAACTTCAATCTGGTGGGTAAACAGGCTTAGGTTTTTTACTTCACTGGCTGATCAGTTTGAAAACTGTCAATTAATTAGTTTCCTTCCATTTCCCCTTCTTCAATTCTGCCCCTGCCTGAGCTGTTAACAGAGTAACCTATTAGCCTGGTTTTATGTATTAGTATAGTCTCAGATGAAGAGGCTTATCCAAATGTATTTGCCCTTTGATAAAGCACTTGTTCAACAGAAGGGACCATAAAAATACTTATCGTATTTTTGATATGTATTAGTCAATAAAATCATTATTCACTGAAATGTAACTGGGTGCAGTCTTAGGTGGGGTGCAAGCTCCAAAGCTTCCCTGATGGCTCAGATGGTAAAGAATCTGCCTGCAATGCAGGAGACCTGGAGTTGATCTCCGGGTTGGGAAGATCCCCTGGAGGAGGGCATGGCAACCAGTCCAGTGTTCTTGCCTGGAGAAACCCCATGGACAGAGGAGCTTGGTAAGCTACAGTCCATGGGGTTGTAAAGAATCGGACATGACTGAGGACCTAGCACAAGCTCCAAAGGGAAAGTAAGCTCTCTCCCTGCTTCTGGTAGAGATACATCTAGATCCAGCACTATCTCTGTCGTAAGGATGCTGAGAAGCAGAAAGCTGGATAAAATACTGAATCACAGCTGCTGCTTCACTTTCTGTAAGAGCAGAACTATGCTGATTAAGCCATGAGTATTTGAAGAGTTTTTTTTTTCTTCTTCTTTTTTAAAAACAAATTTCTGGCCATCTGTAAATCATGGAAGAATAGGAATGGGTGGCTTTCTCCCTCAGCATTGGGTCATCAATCAAAATACTCCTCCCCCACACATAATTTTATCTTTATATTTTATTTTCCATTTTTTGATTGGATTTTGCATTTTTTTCCATTTTTCACTGTGGTTCTTTCGACTAAAATTATTTATTTCTATGGGCTCCCCTGGTGACTCGTTAGCAAAGAATCTGCCTACAATACAAGAGACGCAGGTTCACTTCCTGGGTTGGGAAGATACCCTGGAGTAGCGAATGGTAAACCAGTACAGTATTCTTGCCTGGGAAATCCCATGTACAGAGGAGCCTGGTTGGCTACAGTCCATAGGGTCACAAAAATCACAACTTAGTGACTGATCCATCACCACCACCATTTACTTCTGTAATATAAATTAATGAAAAAAGCACCAATTACCACATTTTCATCTGTTCTCATATAATTGTGAATTCTTAAGAGATTTTTGCTGATACTATCATTATGGAATTCTTCACACAACTTACTTAGTCACACAGGAGGCTAAGTTTAGTGCTTTTGTATTCTCAGAAAGAAGAGAACCAGACATTGAAGAAAAGTAGCAGGGTCTACTATAAGTGTCTAACTTTATAACATTTAATATAACATTCAGCAAAATGAGTCTCTAAACTATCTGTTAAATGAAATGAATAGGTAAATCAATAAATGATCATGGAATAAAACACTACTTTAAAAATGACATAAATGTTATGATTCAATATTAATTCAAGCCAATAAATATTTATTGAGCATCCACTATGTGAGACATTTAGTTCTATGTTTTGGGATGCAGCAATGGTCAACACAGATAAAACCTACTCCTTATATTTTAGTGAGTAGAGAGATAATCAAAAATAAATAAGTAAATAAAATAATTTCTAATTGTAATGAGTGCTCTGAAAGATATAAACTGTTAATTTAACAGAATACTAAGGAAGATAGGGAACAAATTTAGAAAGAGTAGTCAGAAAGGCCTCGAGAAGAACTGCAATCTGAACATAACAAGCTAACTCTACAAAAATCCAGGCTGAGAAACAGCAAGTGCAAATGCCCTGAGGAAAGATCTTTTCTTCTTAGTTGATTGATGGGAAATGACATCAGAAATATAGGCAGCTGTCAGTAACAGCAGTATTTTTGTAGGCTGAAAAGAAGAGGTTAGAATTTATTGGAGAGATGTAAGCAGAAAGCTAACTAATTTTATAGAATATTGAATTTTTACTGTCTTAGGCTGAGTTCCCTGCAAGCAGAGCATGAGCCAACCAGCTGTCCCAGCGGAATGGGAGTAAGAGAAGAAAATGCAGTCTCAGTGGAGACTGGCTTCATCTGATCCCATGGGAAAACTTGAGACCCAAACCGCACCACAGAGTTAGTCCTGGAGGCCAGGAACCAGACTCCTTTACCCTACTTATCAGTCACTATTTTCTATCCTGGCTATAAGAGAGTATAGCTTCAGAGGCAGTTTCTACTTTGTGTAAGTCAGTCTGCAGAGTAGACCACAACCAGTTGTGTGTTGTTATTAGCCAGCCTTCCAAATAACTGGAAAAGAAGATCAACCTGGGTCACTAAGCACTTTCACTGTAATCACATGGGCTACTGAGGGGAGAATTGATTGTGGTTTTGGTGGGTTTTGGCAAGAGATGAAAAAGGACAATCAGTTAGTACACTGTTTTTATACTACAGATGAGGGAAGAAAGGGAATTAAACTGCCTTGGGGTTACAAAAGTAAAATTGGAGGAAAGAGACAGGACATATTTTGGATGGACAGTAATGAGACTAGATGTATGAAATGAGAGTATGTGGCATTTTTTTTGTATGAATGACTAGATATTATCATTTACAGAGGTAATTTATGGAGGAATAAATAAGAAATATTATATATCTTTCCAAGATCCTCCAAGATAGTTCCTTTTTAAGAAAGACTTCATTTTCATGTCTAACTTAGAGAAAACAGAGTAGAGTGTTCAGTGGGCAGGGTGAAGAAAGAAGAAACAGGTCAGAAAAACAAAGAAGTATATAATAAAGTAGAGAAAAATAGATAAGGGAAGGAGAAAAAATGAAAACAAGTATGACATGAATGAAAAAAAGAAAGAGCAGAGATATTTAGTATGAGGAGGTTAAGGGAGAGACAGAAATACAAAAGGCTACCCACAGAGCAGTTGTTTTCAAATCATGTTGATGTGTGGCAAAAACAATACAATATTGTAAAGTTTAAAAAAATAAATAAATAAATAATTAAAATTAAATCAAAGTGTGATCTGAGGACACATGAGGGACCTTGAGACTTTTTCATATGTATTTAGAGTCAGTCTTTCTTTACATACTCCAACAAAGCAACATATTACAACAGACTACAGAAGCAATTATGACAATCCAGTGATTTTCTATTAGCAGGCGGCGGCTGCTGCTGCTGCTGCTGCTAAGTCGCTTCATTCGTGTCCAACTCTGTGCAACCCCATAGATGGCAGCCCACCAGGCTCCCCGATCCCTGGGATTCTCCAGGCAAGAACAATGGGGTGGATTGCCATTTGCAAAAAATGCAAGACAATGCTCTTCATAAACTTTTTGGAAAAATATAGTTATTTTTCATAAAGGATTTAGTTTATTTTAACATATAATACATTTCTATTATTTTTAAAATATTTTAAAACTTTCACACAGAAACAAAGCTCTAGGTTTGTCACTAGTTTTTTTTTAATTAATTTTTATTGGAGTATAGTTGCTTTACAATATTATGTTAGTTTCTACTGTAAAGAGAATAAGCTCTACATATGCATATATCTCCTCTTTTTTTGGATTTCCTTCCTGTTTAGGTCACCACAAAGCATTGAGCAGAGTTCCCTGTGCTATTCAGTTAAGTTTTCATTAGTTACCTATTTTAAACACAGTAGTTATATATGTCAATTCCAATCTTGAAGTTCATTCCGCTTCTTCCTCCCCCTTGGTATCTGTATATTTGTTCTTTATGTCTATGTCTCTATTTCTGCTTTACAAATTTATCTGTATGATTTTTCTAGATTTGGCATATAAGGGATATTATACAATACTTATTTTTCTCTTTTTGATGCACTTCACTCTGTATGACAGTCTTTAGGCCCATCCTTAACTCTGAAAATGGAACAGTTTTGTTCCTTTTTTATGGTTAAGCAATATCCCAGTGCATAAATGTACCACATCTTTATCCATTTCTCTCTTTATGCTTCCATGTACTGACTATTGTAGATGTTGGTGCAATGAACATTGAGTGCATGTATCTTTTGAATTATGGTTTTCTCTGGGTATATGCCAGGAGTGGGATTGCTGGGTCATATAGCACTAAATAGACATTTTTCCAAAAAGACATAAGGATGGCCAACAAACACATGAAAAGATGCTCAACATCACTACTTATTAGAGAAATGCAAGTCAAAACTACAGTGAGATATCACCTCACACCAGTCAGAATGGCCATCATCAAAAAATTTACAAACAATAAATGCTGGAGAGGACGTGAAGAAAACGGACCCTCTCATACACTGTTGGTGGGAATGTATACTGATACAGCCACTATGGAGAAGAGTATGGAGGTTCCTTAAAAATCGAAAAATAGAACCACCACATGACTCACTAGTTTTAAGAGGAAAAAATGGTCCTGTGACCAAATCATGGCATCAGGTCCCATCACTTCATGGGAAATGGATGGGGAAATGGTGGAAACAGTGTCAGACTTTATTTTGAGGGGCTCCAAAATCACTGCAGATGGTGACTGCAGCCATGAAATTAAAAGACGCTTACTCCTTGGAAGAAAAGTGATGACTAACCTAGATAGCATATTCAAAAGCAGAGACATTACTTTGCCGACGAAGGTCCATCTAGTCAAGGCTATGGTTTTTCCTGTGGTCATGTATGGATGTGAGAGTTGGACTGTGAAGAAGGCAGAGTGCCGAAGAATTGATGCTTTTTATCTGTGGTGTTGGAGAAGACTCTTGAGAGTCCCTTGGACTGCAAGGAGATCCAACCAGTCCATTCTGAAGGAGATCAACCCTAGGATTTCTTTGGAAGGAATGATGCTAAAGCTGAAACTACAGTACTTTGGCCACCTCATGAGAAAAGGTGACACATTGGAAAAGACTTTGATGTTGAGAGGGATTGGGGGCAGGAGGAGAAGGGGACGACAGAGGATGAGATGGCTGGATGGCATCATGGACTTGATGAACGTGAGTCTGAGTGAACTCTGGGAGTTGGTGATGGACCAGGAGCCCTGGCGTGCTGCGATTCATGAGGTTGCAAAGAGTCAGACAGGACTGAGCGACTGAACTGAACTGACTGTGACCAAAATGTTTGAGAATCGTTGCTGTTTGCCTCCTACTAGGTCAACTGCTAGGTCTACTTACTGAACAGAGTTAAGTTAACATAGAAATGGGCCCAATACAAACAGCATTTTGTTTCTCTGTCTCCCCCGCCGCCCCCATCTCCCGAAGGCTCCAGAGTTGCAAAAAGCAATTATATTTTAGAGTAAGAAAAGAGGCATCCAAAATTCATTAGTGTGTCAAGGAATTCTCTGAACCAATGAATTACTTTTTATGAAATATGAAATTCATTTAAGACATCTTAAGAGAATATATTTCAACATGAAGACACATAAGATCTAAAATAGAGCTGTAACATCATTATGGGCAGAGGGTACTCTAGGGATCCAGCTAAACACAGATTCTCACTTATGGCCTTGTTTGTTTCTTCCTGATGCCCTTTACATTTCTCTTAGTTCTTGTCATTTTATCACATGGTACTATCCTCTGTATTTTTCAGGTCCAATTCTATAGAGAGGCATTTGCTGCAATCAAGAGAGTCTTCACACAAGGACTCCATCGAGGCTATTGGGCGCACAGTAAAAGTGAAAATGAAGTTGCTCACTCATGTCTGACTCTTTGCAACCCCATGAACTGTAGCCTACCAGACTCCTTTGTCCATGGGATTTTCCAGGCAATAGTACTGGAGTGGATTGCCATTTCCTTCTCCAGGGGAATTTCCTGACCCAGGTATTGAACCTGGGTCTCCCGCATTGTAGACAGGTGCTTTACCATCTGAGCCACCAGGGAAGTGCCCAACCTCAAATCATCTTCAGCTGCCCCTCTCAAAATTCATCTCAGGTTTGTAGCGGAAAGTTCTAGTGAGAGGGCAGCAGAAGCTTGGAAGACACCACCATATGTGGTTTATTTCTTACATTTGCTTAATAATTTTCAAAAGAAACAAGAAATTTTCAAAAATCACAAAATTGTGAATAATCTTACAAGTACATATGTTTGGAATTCATTTGTAATATAGTTCTTGTTATTCAGGCCAATTTTTTTTTCCCTTTAATGCTGTTTTTAATGTGGATGTTCATGGCTTGGCCTAAAACTGTTATGTGAAGAAATCCAAGGTTTTTTCCTCTGAGTCTACTCATATATCCTAAAATTGTTCCTTTTCTTTGGTTGAGCACACACTTTATTCATTCTATCAAATGGTGATTTTTGAAGAATTAATCAAGGAAATGAAACATATTCAAAAGAAGGCAGAAAATTCTGAAAAAATATTCCCCAAAGATGTAGATATTGTTATAATGTAATATAGATATCAATAGTAGATTAACAAGGTAGGATGATTCCTGATTTACAATGGTTTAAGATTTATCAGTTTTACAACAGTGCAAAAGTGATAGCATTCAGTAGAAACTGTACTTGGAATTTTGAATTTTGACCTTTTCCATGGCTAGAACTAAAGTGATTATGTGTTTCCCTGATGCTGGTCAGTAACAGCAAGACACTGCTCCCAGTCAACCATGTCATCACCAAGGTACACAACTGATACACTCCACAACCACTCTGTACTCATACAGCCATTCTGAGTACCTTATTCAATAAATTATATGGGATATTAAACACTATAAAACAAGCTTTGTGTTAGATGATCTTGCCCAATCATAGGCCAAAGTAAGTGTTCTCAGCACACTTAGGTAGGCTATGCTAAGCTATAAGGTTCACAGCTTAGGTTATTAAATTCTTTTTTCACTTAAAGATACTTTCAATTTATGATGGGTATATTGAGACATAACCTCATATAAGTTGAGGAAGAATTGTGTTTCTATGTTTAAAAATGCCTGTCATTTCGTACTTAGGAGCAGGATCTATTAAAAAAATCTTTTGTTGTATAGCAGATATTGTGATACATTTCAAGGACATATTCTCATAGATGTGACAAGAATATTAGTCACATGGTTATTATCATGATGACCCTTGAAAATAAAAATATAATATAGAGAGCATGATGATACATACACAGAGGCATTGATTCAGATTTGCAAAAGCAGGTGGCTTCCCGTTCTATTGTACTAACGTTAAATTTCAACTAGTGCATATGTGTGCTGGAAGTACAGAATTAACTTCTACTGACAATGGCGTCCCACTCTAGCACTCTTGCATGGAAAATCCCATGGATGGAGGAGGCTGGTGGGCTGCAGTCCATGGGGTCGTTGAGAGTTGGACACGACTCAGTGACTTCACTTTCACTTTTCACTTTTATGCACTGGAGAAGGAAATGGCAACCCTCTCCAGTGTTCTTGCCTGGAAAATCCTGGGACGGAGGAGTGTGGTGAGCTGCTGTCCATGGGATCGCACAGAGTCGGATACGACTGAAGTGACTTAGCAGTAGCAGAGACATATAATCATGGATTGTTTCTAGTTTTAAATTCATACTGTTTATCAGAAGATGCTTTTTCCATACCATTTTAAGTCATGAAAATATAGTTTTCCAGTTTTATTGAGATATAATTCATAAAGTATTGTGTAAGAGATACAATGTGATAATTTGATACATGTAAATATTGTGAAATGATTACTACTATAAAGGTTAGTTAGCAAACCCATGACCTCACATAGTTTTCTTGTGGGTATGTGATGAAAACATTAAAGCTTTATTCTCACAGCAACTTTCAATTATATAATACAATTGTATTATATATATAAATATATAAATGTTTATTATGTAAATATAAAAGTACATTGTTGCTAACTACTTTCACCATACTCTACAGTAGATTCCTGGAATTTACTCATTTTATAACTGAAAATTTGTACCCTTTCATCAATATCTCCAATTTTCTCCTACCCCTACGTCCTGCAGTCAACAATCTATGCTCTGTTGTTGTGAGTTGAACTTTTCTGAATTTTTTTTTAATTTGGAAAATGATAATTAGAGATGAGATCAATTTTACTTTTACAAAAGTTTCTTAGACATTTTGCTGTCTTAATACGTCCAAATACTTTTGATTTACTTTAACCTTGGATTAACTCATTACTGTGGGAAATAAATTATAGAGAGGAAAGTTCAATCAGATTTACAAAAATACTACAAAGGAAGGTAAACAAATATTCATGACAGTATTCAAAGAAAAGTTGCTAGGTACAAATACTTTAGTCTGATAA